>MU186648.1:57104-86434 GCA_016904865.1 Pissodes strobi | reverse complement strand
AAATCCGAAATTTCCGGTCTTTTTAGGGCAATAGCCGTAGCTTCGGACGAATTTGTCGTGGATTTTGAAGGGAATATTCATTTTAAATTCAGTTCGCTTCGTGTCATTACATTGCCTGAGAAATCACGAGACCGTGAAACTGAACCGCTCAGGGCACTGCCAGGATGCGCAGTGCCCGACACTCCAACTTTCCGATTTCGATAGAGATGAGTAGCTGGTTATTGAATAAGCTGTGGTAATACATCAAGTACGTTCTCCGGATAGTAGGCTACGGTCAAAATAGCATGGCAACACTATCTGTCAAACAATGATGATTGTGAGCAGGCCTAAGATTTGTGAAATTATGTCGAAAGTAGAAAAAGGAAGAGAGGTAGATTTTTTTGTATAGAAAAGGTTTTCGAACGTTATAAAATTAGTGTAATTGAGTGGACTCGAAAAAAGCTTAGTATATGAGACAATAAAGATGATAAAAAACGGCACAGATATGAGGCATAGACCAGTTTCTGGCAGACCGCGTAGGATTTGCGGAAATATTTAAAACTCTGCAGCGGCCTTGGGACTACAAAATCCGCTCCTACGGTTTCGAAAATTTAGCATGCTACATATCAAGGAAACCAAAAAAATCGCTGCAATGATATTGATTTTGTGAACGTTTTCAAGAAGATAATTTCAGCAATGATCTTATATCTGACGAAAGTTGTTTCCAGCATGGTGTAACTCATCTAGAAATCTTATTAAGAGAACATATTACAGTGCAAATTCCTAAATTTCCCAGTGAAATATGGTTTAGGGATTAATATCACAGCGTGGTACTATACCTCTCTGTATAGTTGATGGTACCATTAACAGTGCAAAGTACAATGGCACCATTATAGAAGATTTTCCAGAAGGAAACGGTTTATGCTTCCAGAGGGGTGGCATATTCAGCAGTATAATGCACGATGCTATACTTCTGTCTATATTTAAGCTTGAATGCAAGAACACCAATTGGCAACAAATTTATAGCAGCAGCTTCACCCGACCTGAGTCTCATTAAAAAACACATTATGGAACTAACAAACATTGAAGTGGGACGAATGCCACAAAATAACACAGAATTGATTCGGTCATTTTTACACCTGGACCACCATCACCGAAAATTATGAGGGTCACCTAGTTTCGGGTGTATCTGGACGTATAGTGAAGCGTTTAGAGATAAATGGAGGTTGTATATGTAAATAAGATGAATTATTTGTTGCAATTTAATAATTCAAGTTATAAAAATTTAAACCGAAAAGCTTTATTTGTATTTTATTTCTTCCGGATACTTTCTAGACAGACTATATATTAATTTATTTACCTACGTTTTAGTTACTAAAACAGAACCTTTAATAAAAATGGAACTTTTTGTATTATTATATTCTTTAGGGATTAACAGGCAGATGATTAAGGGTTACAAAATTATTTTGTAATATTATATTCATTTAAAAGCCTGCGGTTGAGAGGCTATCAAATAGTTACAAAAAATATTTTTAATGGCCAAAATAACATTTTGAAAAATATCCTCAATTTCCCTTAAAAGTCCGTATTATGGTGGATACAAAAATATTGGAATCACATATATGTTTTTCTTTGTGGTTATTCGATTTAAACCGAAAAGAAAATACTCTATTAGCTAGATTTATCTCTCTTTGCAGTCTCAAATATTTTCTCCTACTTCATATTATACAAGATTTAGAGAAATGCGATATATTTTGTATAATACTTGATGGAGACGGTTGCGACCTTCTTCATCAAGATAATCTAAAAATATGGTGATTCCAACAACTACCTAGACTAAAGTTAAACGATGAGCTTCAAGTTGTTTAGCATTTTCCGTTTTGTGTGTGTATAATACAGTTGCATCGAAATAAATTTATTGGGACTCCCAAAGTGACTTGTGAGAAGCATCTCAACCATACGAGATAGGTTTTTGACAAATTCTAGATCCTTACTTTATGCAGCTAATAGCTGTCCATCAACTGCAGATAAGATACGAAAACTAAAACCATACATCTAATCCTTACAAATAGCAGTTTTTACTCCAGTTCATTTGTACGCTTTTGAAAAATAAGGACACTTCGGCTTTGGCACCAAGTTGTAAACAGAACAAGTGCTAGTTTAATGACCCTAGCGAAGGTAAAACCCTAAAAGAACAGGCAAATGCTGGACGTTTCGAGGAACAAATCTGCCTCCTTTGTCAAGAACAAAATATGAAAGTGGTTATTAAATGCACTTAAAACAGTTAAAAGCTCGTGCACTTTGTCAAGTTTTGAAATGGCTTTGACAAGATGACAAAAATTCACAATCTACAATGACAACAATTCTTGTCATTTTGTCAAAGTCAATTTTTTTTATGGCAGTGGCACACACACTAAAGGGAGATCCTATGGCGCTAGACGAGCGGTGTGTGTGCGAAGATGTTGAGTTACATGGTTCTTGAATAGTTGTAGGTTGTAATTAGGGGGAACAGATGTCCTGGGAATGAGTTCCACAGTGATGCAGACAAAGGAGTTCTTGTAAAGTGATGTTCTAGGTTTTTGCAGATGTACGCTGGACTGGTGCGCTCTTGCCGTCTGGCGTGACTGTCTGGCAGGCATTGCCAGGGGCGGGAAGAAGCGGTTGGCCCGGAAACATCTGCCGTGAAAGTATGTAACACCGGGACATCTCGGCCACATGTTTACGGTGTTCCAGACTATCCAGATTCCGGGTCAACTCCGGGTCGCCGACGAGACGCACAGCTCTCTTCTGAATGGAATCCAGCAGCTTTAGGGTGTGCTTTGGTGCGGCATCTCAGATGTGTGAGCAAAATTCTAAGCACGGTCTTATTTGCGCTTTGTAGAGAAATAGCACCTGCTGCGCTGTATACAGTTTATTGTTGCGAAATAGCGCACCAAGCATCTGGGAGGCTGATTTTGCGATGTTAGCAACGTGGTCATGCCAGAACATATTGCTGTTGACCGAGACACCCAGTAGTCCGATTGACAAGGATAAAGGAATGATGATGTCAGGGCCCGCCGTATTGGCCCTCTTTGTAAACGTGGCTGCTTGGGTCTTTGCTGCATTGGACTGGACCAAATTTCTGTCGCCCCAAGTTTGAACTTTCTCCAGGTCTTGATTAATTGCCGTAATGTGCTCCTGTCTGCGGTGATAAGTCTCAGTCGCTGGTAAAGGTTTTTCTGATTTAAAGTGGGAGACAAGGGTACTGTCATCTGCAGAACTGTAAGCAAGATTATTCGTTTCGGTCAGCAGGTCATTAATATAAATGAGGAACAGAGTTGGTGAAGTGTTGCGCCCTGAGACATGCTTGCGTTAATGGTGAACGTGTCTGAGATGTGTCCATCAACTGCAACGTGCAGAGATCGGTTCTTAAGGAAACTGGCACGCCAGCCGCAGAGAGACCCTGGCAGTCCGAAGGACGGCAGTTTGTTGAGCAGTCCGTCATGCCAAACTCTGTTGAATGCCTTCGAAATATCCCACGCAATCGCTCGAGACTCTCCGTAGTTCTCAATTGCCCTACTCCATATATGAGTGACATAGGCCAATATATCTCCTGTCGGTCTCTCTTTGCGAAAGCCGTATTGATTATCGCTGATTATTCTGTTGTTCTCGAGGTACTTGAGTTATTGCTGATTGACTACGCGTTCCATGACTTTGGAGATTATTGGAAGCAAGGCCATTGGACGATAGCTTGAAGGCGTGGTTTTCTTCCCTTATTTTGGAACAGGTTGCACTCGAGCGACTTTGCAGGAAGATGCGAAAATCGCTTTTTCGTAAGACAGAGAAAAAACGGGTGTTAGTTCGTTGGCGCAGTTCTTTAACACGATGGCAGGTATTCCGTCCGGTCCTGATGTATTTTGCGTATCTAGTTCTTTAAGGATTTTACGAACATCACAGTGATAAAACTTGACTTCAGCTATGGTAGTGCGATGAAAACATTTTGGCGAGCATGCTTGCTTTTTCCTTGGCTGTAGTCGCCGTGATGCCACGTCGGTCTGTCAAAGGTGGGAGAGACGTTTTTGTAAAGTTATTACTGACTACCTTTGCCACCGACCAAAAATTCCTGGAGCCACTGGGGCATTGCAAAAGTTTATTCCTAATCCTTTGATTGTATTTGTCTTTAGATTTTCAGCGGTCTGATTTTGCTGCCAGTACTTGTAGGCTTGCTGTTTCCTACCTACAGCTCTTTCGCATCTTCTGTCGAACCAGCGCTTTCCTTTTGACGGTAACTTGATATAATTTGGGATGTATGCTTCCATTCCTGAGGGGATTACTTGCGTGACCCTTCGCAGCAGGCTGATGGGTCGTCAGTGCCAAAGCAAACGTCGAGCCAAGGAAAATCTAGGTAGGACTCCCTTAAATCGTCCCTGTTGTCACGAGCCGTTTTGTCTAGCGTATATCGATGCGAAAAGCCCCAGTATATAGTCTGGTTTAGAAGAACCCTCGATCGAGAAATTATAATAAATCCGCGTCGCTAAACAATTTGATTTCGACCCAATTGAATTTAGCGCGTGAAATAAAAATCGATGGCCTTCCAATATTTTCGTAGTACGTATTGGTTTCGGATTGGCTACCAAGTTTCATCGCGCGCGCAGTTAATTAATTATCCCTGAGTAACTGGGAAATTCTATTGATTGGAGTGGCTTAATTACAATGCCCTTTTGGCTACTCTGTGTAGTTTTTTTTGGTGGATGCCTATACATCGAAATCCCAGGTTTTTATTGTTTAATTCCCTTGGATGAATTATTGAGAGGAACATGTGATTAGTCGTGCTGGATATTCATTGGTGGAGCGAGTTTCCGAGCATGCTCCATGAATTGTCGGTTTACTGGCGCCACTCTCTCTACGACCTTTATAAGTCAAGCAGTTATATTGGACGCCGGTTGGTACTAATTTTGATTTTTCTAATGGGATTTTTCCGACCGGGTCATTTTAACAGTTTCGGTCTTTAGTTGTGCCTTATCTTTCCTTAAGTGTTGGTGTCTGAAACTGCCCTTTGTGGGATTTGAGTACTGCTTTTTGCAAGGTGAGTTGAGTTTTTTTGTGCATTTTTTGTCTTTCTGTGAACGCCATCATTTTGGGACGCACGTGGGCAGATTTTTAATTTCTTTTTTAATCTCTTCCAGAGGCCCACTTGCCCAGCTGAAAGCCATCTAGCGCTAAGCAACTGGCTACCCCAACACAGGTAAATTATTGTTTTTTTAAATTCTGATTTCTCTTTTTCTTTGATGGTTGATTTTGATTACCGAGTTATAATGCTCGTCCATTAAGAGTTACGTGTGGAACCTTGAATATATGTTGTTTCACAGGGGGCTATCATCGGGTCTACTTCTCCCGTTTGGTCTACTTCTACCGCGAGGTCTACTGCTACCGTTGGTCTATTCATACGACGGATCCATTGCTACCGTCGGATTGTTCATTGCTATCGACGAGCATCGTTAGCGACAGAGTGTTCCGTGGCTACGCCTGTCAAGGAAATCTTCTTCCTACCGTGAGCAGTTCTTTCTGGAAGCTGCCTGAGGAGTAACTCATCGGCCAAGTGAGCAATTTCCATTTTATTTTTCTTCATCCATATATTTTGCGGCAAATTTGCGTAATTCACTACGATCTCTAACTATTTATTTTTGGCTTGGTTTTCGAACAAAGAATAAGTAAATAATTTACGATCTCTAATTATAATTTTTCTTGGCTTTGTTTTCGAACAAAGAATAACTCTTTAACCTTTTTCTCCTTAATTAAGGTAACATTTAGTCATTCAAATTTTCTTTTAAACGAACTTCGAATTTTTGGGCAATTTTGACGAGCCTGAAATGCTTGAATTTATTTAATCAAATTCTAAAATTCAGATAGAACCGTTGATCTAGAATAAATCAGATTTTGGATCAAATGTTTTTTTTTTAACTTTTAATTGACTGTTGTAATAACATTGTAGGTCGAACTAGTTTTGTTATTATTCTCAACTTTCACGATTTCTGGCTTACGTTGGATAACCGTAGATCAGATAACTACTAGTGTTGTTACAGCCTAGAAGACCTTGCGTTATTTTTAATTGTTTTTATTGCGGCCTTTGATATTTTCTTTACTCGAACAGATTGTTTATTATCTTTGTCCTGCTGGTAACTTGACCGTGGAGTAAATTGCCATACGTTAAGGTCTGTAATTAATTGGTCGCTATAATAACGCCAGGTCTAACTAGTTTTTTTTCATATCGTTTTTTTGCGGCAGTTGTCGACGTAGCTTAACTGAACCGAATAACCATAGTTAGTTGGTTATACGGCTGTGACGAATCATGATTCGAGCTCCGTGAATTAGTCTTTAATTAGGTGATTACTCGAGCTAATTGAACTTACCTATAACGAGAAGTTATTTGCAGTATCGCTGGCTCTCATCATATTTTACTGACGTTCTTTTTATTGATGCTTTAAGCGATCGTCATTAATTACAATTAAATATTTCGGAATTTGTTTAGATTAAGCGTGTGAATTATTTCACCGAGTAAAGCCTACCCTTTTTTTCGATTAAAAATACAGAGTTACCATAAAATTGATCTGCTGAAATTGTCTCGTCCTTTAATCTTTCTTTTCCTATGACCAGCTGTGATAGTTCTTTAATAGTAATAAAACTGATCTTTTGTTTGTTTATTTACCTCTTTTGTTTAATTAATTTTTAATTGTGACTCTGAAAGAAAGGCCCATTACAGTAAGTTTCTGTTTCTTTTATTATTTGCGTTCAATAATTGAATCGTTCTTGACCTACTTTGGATTAATAGTCGAGTATTTCTTTATCGTTTACTTTAGTTATTTTTGATTAATTTTCGAGTATTTGTTCTTATTGACTTTAGTTTTCGGTTAATTTGGGTACTTGCTTATACCGACTTTGATATTTGATTAATTTTTGGGTAATTATTTTTCCATTATTAATACTGATAAATTGCCTGCTTATATATACCTGATATAATTTTCTAACTTGTTTTTGTTGGTTTATTGATTGTTTTTTTTTGATAGAAATAAATAACGAGTTTTTTTTTCTGTATGCATTTATTTTGTCGCGAAGCTTAGGCTAAAACGAGTTCCATATTTCAACTTTGGGGTAATTCTCGCTTGCGCTGTCCAAAAGCCCCTGGCGCCTTAAATAAATCACTCTCGGAATCAATCTCTGACTTTTGAGCTAGGGCCTAATTTATACGCTCGGCGACAGCTTGTTTTAGCCTACGCATTGACATACTTTATTTCATTCAATATCTATTTTTAAATTCTCAAAGTTAAATTCCTTTCTTTCGATTTGAGATTATTCACTCCCAGTTCCTTCTAAGCTGGAGTGAAGTTTTGCGCCCATTAGAAGGACAGAAAGAGCGTAATACAGTTTGCAGAATTGTAATGCCAGATTTTGAGAGGCAATGGTGGATCCTTCTGTAGAAGTGGCAATTCAAAAACTGTTGTAATAAGTTTGCGGTCGGAAGTACCTAATGGCGGAACAACTGTAATTGAGTACAGATCAGGGTTGGTGGTTAGAAAAAGATCCAGGAGGGCGGCGAATTCGCCCCTCTCTAAGATTCAAGTTGGTTTGTCTAAAAGTTGAGTAAGCCTGCCGCTGAGGGCAAATACTTTGGTTTCTCTAGCTTCGTTGTCGGTCTTGTTGTGTAGCTAGTGTTGTAAAAAAGCTTTGGTAGGCTCTATTGCTCGGAGCGGAATAGAGACAACATATAAACTTGGTTAATCCCTTGGCGGTTCAAGTGTTTCCTCGCGGTGAGATGAGAGGTCGCTTCGAACATAAAGGCATATTCCTAGCTTATGTCTAAATCGGGTATGTAAGTCATAATCAAGATACGGGTAGTTTACTGTTGTCGTAGAACACACTTGTGTTTCTGCAAGGGTTAGAATGTGTGGTCTGTTTGCTTGTAGATGTTGGTGTTCCAAATTTATGTTTGTATTTAAGCCTCTAATGTTGCAGAAATCTATTCTAAATTGGTTCGGTATCTCTGCTGTCTGTGACCCAGCGCTCAATGATCCGAATGGCCGGAGTTTACTTTGGGAATATTTTTATCCTGGAAGCACCATCATGTCCATATATTCCTACTGTAGAACCCGGAACCACCAGCGCGGAAGCGGAACGTGATTCGGGAAAACTACACCAGTTCTGGTGGGGTGGTCTTTCAACGGACGATGCGATTAGGCGTATGCATATTCCACCTAGGGCCGCTTCCACTAGAAGCATCGGCCTCAGACTCATTACCCCGACGGTCCCGAGTCTGACAAGGGTAAGAATGGGGTTTGTTGGGTCACTCCCCAGTGATCAGCTCCAGACTTTGTACTTTGGTGTTCTCCAGCCTGGAGGAGGACGATGAGATTTGATGGGCCACATCCCGTGGCAAACTCGGAATGGCGAGGGCGTCACTCCCCGTAATCAAACTGCTATTTCCAGTTTGACGTTTCTGCCTGCTAATACAATGCAGTCTCTCTTGTCACAAACTGTCATTGATCAGCTCCAGACTTTATACTTCGGTGTTCTCCAGCCTGGGGGAGGACGATGGGATTTGATGGGCCACATCCCGTGGCATACTCGGAATGGCGAGGGCGTCACTCCCCGTAGTCAAATTGCTCTCGCAAGTTTGACGTTTCTGCCTGCTAATACAATGTCACAAACTGTCATTGTTCAGTTCCAGACTTTGTACTTCGGTGTTCTCCAGCCTGGCAACTCGGAATGGCGGGGGCGTCCCTCGCCGTAATCAAACTGCACTCACCGTTTGACGTTATTTTAATTGCATTTCCGAACCATTTTATTATTAGATTTTTCGTTATTGATAACGGGGGCAGATTTGTTTCTCAAAATGTCGACCGTTCTCCAGTTCTTTTAGGTTTTTGGCTTCGTTAGGGTCACTTGTGAGGTTTACAGAGCCAGAGCCGAAGCGACCATATTTTTCATAAGCCATACAACTGTACTGAGGTAATAATCAACAATTTATCTGATAAACATAAATTCTCTGCAACAATATACTACATATCTGCAATATTAGAACTATATATTTGCCAAATTCGATAAATCGATTATTGAGTATTTTAGACAATACGGTTATTACCAGTGTCTGGGGAACAAGCCTATCAGATTAACTTAAAACACCCCTGATGGCTTGGATGTCAACCAGCGTAAAAACCCTAGTAATAACAACTATGAAGGTAAGTGCGCCAAATGTGCTGCTCTTTCAGAACAATTACTGGGTCCCTTTTTTTATCGCGTAAACGGGGAGAACTTGGGAATAGAAGATATTATGTTAATAATACTAAGCAAGAAAACATACTCCAAAACCTGCAATTTATAAGAAACATTAAAGCAATAAAATTAGCGAACCGTGGTGAATAAACATTTCGGTTAGATCGTGAAAATATTATTATAGATACCAAAAGGATGGATCTCAGCAAGCAGCATCAAAAACCTATGGTATGGAAGCAAGCTTACACATAGGGAAAACCGATATGATGGATCAGAATATCTCATAATATACAGTATCTATTTAGAGAAGAGCGGTGGCTGGCCATATTCACGTTGATTTTGGAAATCTTTCTATATCTGGCATGAGTGTTAAGGTTAGTTTACTAAAAGTATATGTTCGTTTCCTAAGATATCTAAGATTATTTACCGAATATCTTAAACCTAAAACAATGTAATGTTTACAAACAAAACTAATAAATCACATGGTTTATAGCTTTAATAGAGAATGGACATTTTTTAATAAAATACTAGTTAAATATGTGTATCAGTTCTTTAGACAAAATAACAAGAAGATAATTAGCATTTTCTTTCTTGCAGATGTAAACAGTTGAAATTGAAATTTTGTTTCAAATGTTGATTGCTGTGTACAATTATTGGTTTAAAATTTCCGAGCAGTTTGAAAATGCATGTATCTTTCTCAATTGCCTGCGAGCTACAGACGGTAAACTCGTTACAATACATGCTCCTAAATAGACGAGCAGTGAACTTTTTAATTACAAGTCTACGTTTAGTGTAGTTTTAGTAGCAGCTGTAAATACCAGCTCTTGTTTTACATTTGCGGACGTGGAGTTGGGTTAACATAAAGCCGGATGGCGCCGTATTTGCAATTACATGATTACATAATAGGTTGCACGAAGGCCTTTTCGTCAGCCTGCAATCTGCTAAAATAAAAATTGTTACATACATAGGTATTTGTTACAGATTTGCATTAACTTATAACAATGTTTGTTTCAATGGGCATTTCTCGCAATATATACTACTTATCATAAAAATTGCAACACCTAGAAATAATTTATTAAACTTGACCAAAATTGGTATACATATTTATGTTCAGCAGTGGTACAATTGATGATAATTTGAAAGCAGTCGGGTAAAAACCTAAATTTTTTGTTTGATTTATTTTTATTTTTTATTGATGTCTAGTTTCTTATCAGCTTGATTCTAACATAATTCCACGGACTGCAGAACAGTTCAGTTTCAGTATTATGTTCTGTTAATCACGTTAACATGGCACCAGTAAGAAGACGAGCCGAATTCAGGCAGTTAACACAGTTTGAACGGGGTCGCATTGTGGGGTTACGAGAAGCTGGCCTTTCGTTCCGAGAAATCGCTGACCGTGTTGGGCGAAATGTATCTACTGTGTTACGATGTTGCAGATCGTGGTTTCAGGAAGGCAGAGTACAACGAGTTCATGGCTCAGGCCGGCGGAGAAACACTGATTCACGCCAAGACCGATACTTAAGATTGTTAGCTTTTCGGAACAGATTCATCAGTTCCAGAGCACTTGCAAATGAATGGCCTGGAGCTGTTGGGAGACCTCTATCCATTTTATCAGTTTATCGACGAATTCGATCATTTGGACTGCATTCCTATCGCCCACATCTGGTACTGCCATTGACAGCGGAACATCGACGCCAAAGACTTGAATGGTGTCGCAAACGACTTCAGTGGGATGAAGAGTGGAACTCGGTAGTGTTTTCCGATGAATCCCCATTCTGTTTAGAGATGCACGATAAGCGACAACGGGTCAGACGGCTTCGAGGGGAAAGGAGAAATTTGGCATTTTCGGTAGAGCGACATGTCGCTCGCACTGTAGGTGTTATGATACGGAGATCCATTTGCATTGGTTCTAGGTCTCCATTAATCTTCATCCAAGGATCCATGACGGCCGTGCGTTACGTACAAGAAGCGTTAGAACCAGTTGCTATACCCTACATCCAACGTATCGGAAATGCCTTATCTCAGCAGGATAATGCACGACCACATATTGCCCGTGTAACTATGACTTATCTAGAGCAACGTAATGTTAATGTGCTGCCTTGGCCCCCACGCTCTCCTGCTCTTTCCCCCATAGAACATGTATGGGACATAGTAGGGAAAAGAATCAGTAGATTGCCCAACCCACCACGAACTTTAGCAGAGTTAAGGAATGAAATTCAAGTTGCCTGGGATACAATACCCCAAGGGGACATCGATCATTTACTCAGAAGCATGTCCAGGCGCATTGCTGACTGTCTAAATTCCCAAGGTGGTTGTGCCCATAATTAGCATTTCAAAAACTTTCTTTCTGCCGTTTGGCCCCAAAGTGTCATCAATTATTGTATATAACATTCTACATAAAATTGGAAAATTTCGTCAAGGTAGGTGCGTTACTTCTAGGTGTTGCAATTTTTATGATAAGTAGTATATTTCTGAATATTTATGGATTTTCCAGACATCTCTCTGCCACCGAATCGCATTTTGGATTTCCACCTTCCGTGTTGTTTGATTCTTTATATAACCATCCCTGAATCAGCCGGATACGCAACAGAAGAATTTCCTAACTCATGTCTTATATATAGGGATGGATTAGGCCAGCCGAAAAAGGGGCAATGAGCTTTGGAACTCCACGGGTTTTGTTAAAACTAACGGGATGCTTATATCACTTTTTGTTTCCATATTTTATAAAAAGTCGGTTTTGTTTCAAAATTTACACCCACGCTATTATAACTTCTAATAATAACAACAAACTAGATATATTCCTGGTCACCAGGTGTGACAACAAATTCCCTTTGCAGCCGCTCGAAAATCAAAAAGAACTAAGTAGATAATTTAAGTTTAATCAAATATGTTATTGTTTGACGGAAATATGGTGTGTATTATTTGGAGGAAAAGTGACTTTTTGTCCCGGAAGTACCATCATGTCCATATATTCCTATTGTGGAACTAGGAACCGCCAGCGTGGAAGCGGAACGTAATTCGGAAAAACCACTTAGCGCTTCCCAGTTCTGGTGGGGTGGTCTTTCACCGGACGATGCGAGTAGGCTTATACCACCTAGCGCCGCTTCCACTGGAAGCATCGGCCTCAGACTCATTCCTTTGGTGGTCCCTAGTCTGACAGGGGTGATAATGGGGTTTGTTGGGTCACTCCCCAGTGATCAGCTCCAGACTTTGTACTTTGGTATTCTACAGCCTGGAGGAGGACAGCAGTTGTTTGGGTTAGTGTTGTGTTAAATTTTAAGTTATAACGACATATTAATTAGCATTTGTTTAAGATGTTTATTGCATTTCCTTATAATTTACATATGTAAGTAGGTGGCATCCATAGATCTATAAAAAGGCGAAGCAGATCATGCGAAGAAATATTGGCGCCACCGAGGATGGATGAGTGGAAGAGATATTATAAATTAAGTTAGAATAGTTCAGGTTGTTCCTCCTCAGCATGTAAACGCAAAGGTGAGCGAAGTTTAGGAAAAACAAACCAGTTATAAAATAGTAGCTCTATTGTATATGGGTCTGTGCAGGATGACGAAATGGCAGAACACATAGTAACTTTGTATTTGCCTTTCCGGCTGCAAAAACTATGATCTCAACCTTTGGCAGGGAAACAACCAAACAGCTGAATCTGCCAAGCACAATAGAACATGAGGCTCCGTCCAATCACTTTTCATCTTAAACTACCGGAGGACTTATTTCTAAAGGGAGTGGTGTAATTAACAGCGTTAAAAATGATACTCTGGTTTATACTAATTGTTCGAGTTTTTCATAATATTTATTTATGGTACTAGTGACATATATGATATGACACATGAATTCCATACAACATTTTATATAACAGCAGAACTGTGTGATCTCAAAAGAATGTTACATTTTTGCTAGCCGTTTATTTTAAAAGGGTTTGGTCAGTGGCGGACATATCACCGGGCAGTTCGGTGCGCCGCCCTGGGGCCCAAGGTTCAGAAGGGCCCAGGACTGTCGTAAAGACTTCGTTTAGTTATTTCCTAATTTGTTAATAAATAGTAATTTTTTAATACGAGAAACTCGCTTTTAAACAAGAATATATGAAAAAACACTTCCGCAAGAAATTACTGACAATGCACAAACGGCTTTGCAAATTTTACCGGAAAAGAGTTTTAAGACTGGATGAAAGTTAAGCATGTTAAAGGTATAAATGAAAGTATATTCCATGATTAAATTAACTCTCCAGCTTTACAAGAACATGGCTATTTCTAATTTTACGGAACTTCTAAGCTTTTTGAAAAGCAAGGCAAAAGAACACATGCCAAAAAATGAAAATCTCTTAAACGCAATCGCATTAACAAGTTTTTTAAAGAAACACCTGATGATGACTATTTTTCTCATGAAAATAGCTTTAATCCATTAAGGACTGAATTATTTATTTTTAAAATCTAGTTGAACTATTGTACGTTTTATCCTTATAGTAATCTATTTGAAGTATTCATGAATTTTTTTTTTAAATTTTTGAGTGTTGAGGTGTAGCCATATGGTCACACTATGCTAATAGGGTTTGTATGAAGTAAAAAAATAAATTTTTATGTCCTGGTTTATTAATGCATTTTTTTATCGTGTATGGTAAGCAGCAAAACACTGTAAACACAGTCCAACATGACAGTTCCTACAGTGAGTGCGTGCAACGCAGTTACATTTTTCACTTGCGTCGTCTTCTTTTCGTATTTGGTAGGTCCTTCTTCAATGAAATTCCGTCTCTGGTCATACCTCAATTCGAGCGATACGCGCAAACTTGCTGAAAATAATCGGGGACGACCAGCACCTTTAAGAGGAACAACGTACTTTCTCAAGATATGTTGGCCGATATATCTCCTGAAAGTTAAATGCCGCAAAAAAAGACAAGAAAACCACGCCCTCCAAGTATCGCCCAATTGCCTTGCTTTCAATAATCTCCAAAGCCATGGAACGTGTAGTAAATCAGCAACTACTCAAGTACCTCGAGAACAACAGAATAACCAGCGATAATAAATATGACTTTCGCAAAAAGAGATCGACAGGAGATATATTGGCCTATGTCACTCATATATGGAGTAGGGCAATTGAGAACTACGGAGAGTCTCGAGCGATTGCGTTGGATTTTTCGAAGGCATTCGACAGAGTTTGGCAAGACGGACTGCTCTAGAAACTGCCGTCCTTCGGACTGCCAGCCTCTCTCTGCAGTTGGATTGCCAGTTTCCTTAAGAACCGATCTCTGCAAGTTGCAGTTGATGTACACATCTCAGACACATTCACCATTAACACGGGCGTGCCTCAGGGCGCAATACTTTCACCAACTCTGTTCCTCATCTATATTAATGACCTGCTGACCGAAACGAATAATCCCGTTTACAGTTTTGTAGAAGACAGTACCCTTGTCTCCTACTTTAGAACAGAAAAACCTTTACTAGCGACTGAGACTTATCACCGTAGACAGCAGCAGATTACAGCAGTTACCAGTTCAATGCAGCAAAGACCCAAGCAGCCACGTTTACCAAGAGGGTCAACTCGGTGCGCGGCGGGTCCTGACATCATTATGGCAGGGTCGACCATTCCTTCATCCTCGTCAATCGGACTGCTGGGTATCTCGGTCAACAGCAATATGTCCTGGCATGACCACGTTGCTAACATCGCAAAATCAGCCTCCCAGAAGCTTGGTGCGCTATTTCGCAACAAAAAACTCTATACACCGCAGCAGTTGCTCTTGCTCTACAAAGCGCAAATAAAACCGTGCTTAGAATATTGCTCACATATCTGGGGTGCCGCACCAAAGCACACCCTAAAGCTGCTGGATTCCATTCAGAAGAGAGCTGTGCGTCTCGTCGGCGACCCGGAGCTGACCCTGAATCTAGATAGTCTGGAACACCGCAGACATGTAGCCGAGATATCTCTGTTTTACAGATAATTTCACTGCAGGTGTTCTCAGGATTTGGTCCGCCTCATCCCGCCCCTGGCAGCTCCTGTCAGACAGTCACGACAGACGGCAAGAGCGCACCAGTTCGTCGTACAACTGGAAACACCTAGAACATCGCTTTACAAGAACTCCTTTGTCTGGCGCACTGCATCACTGTGGAACTCACTCCCAGGACATCTGTTTCCCACTAATTACAACTTACAAATATTCAAGAGCCGTGTCAATCAACATCTTCGCACACACACCGCTCGTCGAGCGCCATAGGGTCTCCCTTTAGTGTGTGTGCCACTGCCATAAAAAAAAAATAAAAATGCCTCGAGATCGCTTCATTTGGCTCACAAGAAATATTCATCTGAACGATAACTCTCTACAGCCAAGGGCAAATGAAGATAATTTTGATAAACTGTACAAAATTAGACCCATATTAGACAAACTTTCTCAGCCTTTCCTCTCATCTTATAAACCATCTAAGTATCAGGCAGTAGATGAGTCTATGATCAAATTTAAAGGCCGCAGCTCATTACGTCAATATATGCCGATGAAGCCGGTCAAGCGCGGCTATAAAGTGTGGATCCGTGCCCACGAGAGCGGATACGTTTGCAAATTCCAGATTTACACTGGAAAGGTCTCTGACGCCACAGAGAAAAATTTGGGTGCAAGGGTTGTCAAAGATTTGACAGAAGATTTGGTCGGACATGGTCACTTTTGGTCATATTTTGCTAACTTTTTCAATTCCATTGATTTTCAAAGATACCTTCAGAATTATTTTATTTATGCATGTGGTACAGCAAGGAAAGGAAGAAAAGATACACCTGAAGATATCAAAGAAGACAAGGACATGGAACGTGGACAATCTGATTTTAGAGCCAGTAAGGATAGTCTTGTTTATTTGAAATGGAAAGATAGGAAAGGAGTATTATTTATTAGTAACCATGATGATCCCACAAATTTTGTCATTGTATCCAGAAGAAATAAGGCTGGAACATTGGAGGAAAAATCATGTCCTAAATTAGTGAAGGACTATAATGCTAATATGGGTTTTGTAGACAAGATGGACATGCTCAAATCCATCTATGAAGTGGATCGAAAATCCAAAAAATGGTGGCGTCGGATATTTTGGTATTTCCTTGATGTGTCGTTAGTGAACTCTTACATTTTATTCAAGCAGAGATCCGATGGAAACACGCTTAGTCTGAAGATATTCCGGCTTTCAGTTGCCCTTGGGTTAGGCTTAGCTCCTATATCAGGAGCTAAGCCTGAATTACCAAAGAAGGGCCGAAAACAGAGTAATATTGAACCTGTGAGTAATTACAAACCAACAGTACCTCTCGAAGTTAGGTTTGATAAGTGTGCTCATATGCCAGTACATGGGGATCCAAGAAGATGTGCCCATTGCAGTACAAGGAAAGTGCCTCATAAATCATCGTGAAGCTGCTCAACATGCAACGTCGGACTTTGTCTAAATGACAAAAAGAATTGCTTTGCTCTATTTCACCAAAAATTAATGTAAGTTCATTGTCTATTGAAATAAAATAAGTATACATACCCAAATTTATATTTTATTTTTTACTGCTCCCAAAGCATATGACATATTCTGAGGCCTCACCTTGAACTCAGAAAACTATATTTTTATCATAACTTGTTTTTTTAGGTGCTTGTAACCTTATTTTCAAGTTCAATAAATTTGCGGGAGAAACAAAATTAATTCCGGCCTCAAAGGGTTAAAGAAAGATGAATGTATTGCTTCAACTTCTGTAAGTTTTAATAGCACCTGGTTACCTATGCTAAAAACTGAAGTTGATAAGGGACACTTAAAAATTAACCAAACCTTTCAACAAAAATCATTAAATTCTTCCTCAGCGAATAACACCAAATTATAGATATATAAAACTTCAAAAACAAATTAATTTACCAAATAACACCTTAATATCACACTAAAGACCAGTAACCAGTAATTATATGATATGGCATTTTAATTGTCATCTTGTCAAAGTCAGTTCAAAGCTTGACAACCTGCAAGAGCTTTTTACTATTTTATTGTATTTGCTAACCATTTTCATTTCTAGATTTATTCGTTCTTGACAACGGAGGCAGAACTGTTCCTCGAAACGTCGAGTATTTCCCCTTTTTCCATTGATTTTTTCAGCTTCGTTAGGGTCACTTAACTAGCACTTGTGCTGTTTACATCCTGGAGCCAGAGCAAGCGGCTCTAATTGGTGAGAAAACCCAAACATTTGTAAGGTAAAACATGAATCCTCCTCAACAATATAGAACATATCTACATTAAAGACGGGAATAAATTGTCGAAATTGAATCTCAGGGTAACCATTTTATGTACATACAGCGGTAAATCACTTATTAGTTGAAGCAGTGGTGATGCAGCTTTTTCGAATTTTTTCTGATTGCATTGGAATTCGGAATAAATCTTTGATAAAACAAAAAATTTATCAGATATCCGATTTTTGAATTCATGCACCATACATTGTATCCAAATTTTATGTACTTACCATGGATATATTGATTGCAACCGTGGCGCCCATAATATTTAGGTTGTAGGTTGAACATAGTGTTGAGAAATCGCTCTTTCATGAGATTCAAAAATAGGCTGAGATTTTGTCACTCACATCCAATTTAAAGTTTTCATTACAATCCACATCTCTTTATTTGCAAAAATCTATCTCGGCGCATTGACTTATAAATGTGGCTATTGCGTACGTTTTCACCATTGTCCCAATACAATATTTCACTTTGGACAACACAATAGCCCGAAAGCAGGACGATGCCAATAGCCTCATTTCATCTGGATTGATTTTTGGGTCATCGCGGTTAAAAAATTGAGCATGTTTACATGACTCTTCGACTAAAAATCGATCACAATTTGGTACATAAAAAGTTCAAATAAATCAAGTGGAGATATACATCTATATTTGGAATAGTCCTTTTAAGGAAACATGTGTCCGGTTATATGAAAATCATCATGTTTCGTCCAGTTACATTCAATGGTTTTTTGACAACGTGGCTGAGTGGAAGGTCGCCTTTATCGTCCTATTTTTCGCAAAAATTGTAAGTGTGGAGCAGGAAGAAGAAATCTTGGTGCGGGTAGCATAAAATTTCTCAATAAGCACAAGACGTCTACCTGCAGCAACAGGAATAAATAAAACAACAATTTTAAAAATTATTCATGATGAGGGACCTTATCCCTATCATTTAAACCCCGTCGAGAATTTATTACCTCGTGACCTATCTGCAAGACTAACGTTTTGCAACTTTTTACTGGACAAGCAAGTAAATGAAGCTGCTTTTTTAAGTAAAGTGTTGTTTACGGATGAGGCGACCTTTACGAGACGTGGTGTTTTTAATTGGAGAAACAATCACACTTGGGAACAGGAAAACCCTTATTTGGTTAGGGAAAGACATTTTCAGCACAAATTTTCGATAAATATTTGGTGTGGCATTATCGGGGACTTTATTGTTGGGCCATTTGAACTGCCAGCGCGACTTAATGGTGAAGACTATTTGAAGTTTTTGCAAAACGATTTGCCAACCATACTAGATGAAGTTCCATTGGCAATTGGGCAAGATATGTGGTACATGCACGATGGAGCGCCTGCCTATTATCCTCTACAGGTTCGGAACGTTTTAGATGAAAGTTTTCCATACAGGTGGATCGGTCGTGGCAGCGAATTTCCGTGGCCTGCTCGAAGCCCCGATCTTAATCCTTTAGATTTTTACTTTTGGGGCCATCTAAAAGACTTGGTTTATAAGGGCGAAATTTTAACACGCGAAAATCTTCTATAGAGAATTCGTGAAGGAGTTAATACCATTCGGGAAAAAGAAAGTACCTTATTTAATGTAAGACGGTATAATGAAAGTAATGAGAAAATGTATTGAGGTGAATGGTGCCCATTTTGTCCATCTATTAAAATAGTTTTTAGTTGTTAAAGGCCTTTCGCGCTATGTGTAGACTTGTTATTATTACATTGTTTATTATTGTTATTCTTTTTAAAGTATTGTTAGGCAAATACATTTTTTCGTCATGACCAAAGTCTAAATTTCTCGAAAAAGGAGTGTTAAATCGAATTAAATCAAGAATACCTATTTTATCTAAAAAACATAGGAGAATCACGTTTTGTAATCAGAATGGCTGAACAGTTACGCAGAAAAAAGTTAATGCCTCATTAATAGACTGAGCGGTTGGCAGAGGGCGCCCCCTATCAAGTGTAACAAAATAGACACTAGATTCTTATTTTACACCCCAAAAAAACTCACGTTCCAATTTTCAGCAAGATCAGTCAGATACTTATGAAAATATTAAGTAAAGCCAAAAACAATATTTTAACTTTGACAGTCTCTATCTCGGTAATTATCGATTTTGGTATTAAGGTAAATTTAGCTAAATCGCAATATTTTGACGTCTAGGATCTACAGTTATAATATGACGCATTCATTACGGAACACCCTATATATAGTGCAAGTTCTCCATTCTCTAAAGAGGTACGAATTTTGCATTGAAACTATACGCTGTGACTCGTGTGAAGCGTAGATTTGATTTGATTTATTTGCTTTATACATATTTCAATTCATATGCCATTATTTCGGTTAAATCCATCTATATTTCTGTACCGTGCTACTTTAAAATTGCAGCAAATTTTTGAACATTGACTAAAATATGCTACTATGTGGGCCTGAAATGGTATATATTTGATTGAAACTCACAATTTGTTAAAACTAAATAAGTTTATATCTCAAAGAAATGATTTCTTTGACTTAGATGCAACTAACTCAAAACAAATTCTTGATTATGAGGAGAAAGTGTAAATTTTTTGTCTTTGTACCTAGAACACTCTTGATATTCTTGCCATCGAGGGAGGTAATTAAAGTTCACCCAGCCGTCGTTGACCCTCGAAAGGAATGCAAATAATAACAAATGTCGTGATGCCGTTTCGAAGAAGAAAAAACCAGGTTTGCAATTGCAAAAATAAGGCAAAAAACTTTGTTTATTTAGAATGTTTCAGTTTCCTTATAGTATAAGTTTAAGAATTTTTTATATTATTATTATTATACATATAAAAATCATAATACAGTAGTAGGTATATTATCTGCGCTCACCAACCTCCGCCGCGCGGAGGGATGCGCAGTAGCAAAAATCGACCACGTGGGCTACGCCATATTTAAGGCGTGGCACCCGACAGCTGACATTTGACAAGTGACAGATGACAGTTGACAGCATCAACCACGTGGGCTACGCCATATTTAAGGCGTGGCATCCGACAGCTGACAGATGACGTTTGTTAGTTTGAGGGACGACCGTTGACAGTTGACAGGCACGTTCGGAATATCTCGGCCATTCTCGGAAATACCTAAATTAATAATAAAAGTCTTGGAGTCTGGCGGGGATCGAACCACGAACTTTCGGCACGCGATACAAAGACGATACCACTGAACCAACCGAACCTTGAAGAATTCCTATTAAGAAGTGTATATATGACGCAATAGGGGTTATGTTCATTTAATAATTCGGTCCAGGCTAAGCTAATGTCATTTCACTCTAGATCACCACGTGACCTACTCCATCTACCCCGTATCTAATGTGATGTCATCATCATGCCAAAGAGACCTAACCACTACTAAGGGGGGCAGTTTTAGGGGTGAGTTTAGCCTAACCGTATGAGACGCATGTGCAGTTATGATAAGATAATATATAAATGGTAAGTTAACTGCTTCAACTCGTCATATTTACTTGAGACAGAGCCTACAATTTTCAGTTAAATATTTAAATACGTAAAACAAAAGAAAAGTGGTGTTTTGAAAAAAGTGTGAAGATATTATCGATAATATTTCAAGTAAATCCTATTTGGATTTGTTAGACTGTTATGCCGCCAGCTCGAAAAAGAATGAGGTGGTATCCCAAGAACTTGAGATGTACTCGATGTCCTCAACCATTAAATGGACGAAAAATGTTGTGTTCATTTTGTTTAAATCACGTTAGCTATTGTTTCAATATATCCTGTGGTAAATGGTATATGAAGTATAAAGATACTGTATACAAGAAGAAGAAGGAAAAGGAGGATGAGAAGTAATAAAAATAAACCACGAAGAGAATTTACTACTTTTATCATTTCAAATAATTATTATTACAATACAATGTAAATTTCAAACAGCTGTAATAAATAATAAAAAATATAAACTATGTTACATTTGAAGTTATTTATTATTATTAAACCATACTATATATTGACTCTTAGTGACTGTATACATAAGCTTAGTTAGGAATATACAGCAAGATACTGCTATAAATAAAATTAAACTAAAAGCACTGGTTGAGTTAACCATCTCATTGGTGTTATGGAGAGTAGAATTATCACTAATCAATGTTTTCCATTCTATTTCTGCAAAAGTTAGGTTGTTATACTGAAGTCTAAACTTGTAGCGTATATACTTTATAGCAGATGATGGAACATTAGTTGTAAAAACTCCTATGTATCTGTTGTCTATTGTCTGATAAATCATTTTTGACCAGGTGTTGTTGGTTGAAAAATCTTTTGTTTCTAGCATTATTGACATCTCCTGCACATTATAAGGTCTGTGTACATAGAATATATTTTGCGATAAGGCAACCAAGAGGATGCCTGATGAAATTAACAGTGTCATGTATGAAGGTGTAATGATCTAAATTCTATTACTTTTATGTTTTTATGTGTGGTCTTTATCGTAGTAGAATTTACTTTCACATTACATGGCTGGATCAGAAAGAAAATAAAAATTTAATAAATATATTTTGAGTACAACTGCTTTTTATGGTTCAAAAGTAACCTGTTATATAACATTAGTTTTATTAATCCAACTGTTATGCTTATCGCTAAAACCTAACCATTTTACAAACACTTTATTTTTTTGTCGCTTTAAAATTTTTTCAACTAATTTTTAGACAAGTCAGAAGAAGTGAGCTTAGCATGTATTTACTCACCTAACTAATAACCGTGATATTCGAAGAGAAATTTTACTAAATTACTTCTTATACTGTTAAAATTATACATGTTAAGCTGAAAAACAATATCTGAAAATATATCAGCAATTAATATATTCAAATTGGCATTAATAACATCAAAAATATCAAAATTACCATGGCCTCTTAACTGCGGAAGCATCTAGGACAAGTTTAATAGTAACCGACGTGTTATGAAAGTCGCGCGTGCTTTAAAGGCCTCTTATATACGTTTATCATACGCTATTTTTTTTATTACGAATGCATCATATTCTCAAAAATGTTTTACTTTTTGAGTTACGTAGTTATTGCTTAGAATAAAGCAATGTTGTTTTTAAATGTGTTCCTTCATTTTGACATATAGTAATTTAAACGGCAGGTAAATATCTTAGGTAAAAAAGGTAGATCAAATATTTCTATTGCAACCTTTAAAAAAGTAGGCGCATCATAAACATCATTTTAAGCACGCTGCAGCGTGCGATAATCGTTGATTATGATGCATACGTATTAAAAAATTAATATGTTGTAATTTGCATTTAATTTCCCTGACAAATTAATACCAAAATAAGAAGTAAATGTACCTATGACTATTAACGGCATAGCATTCATTTAACATATCGGCAGGAAAAAAATATATAATAAAATAATAATTTTCAACGTTTGCATGTCACTGAATTTTTAAACAAATTATGGTAATATTTATTCAGTTCAGTGGAGTGTAAAACAGAACAAAAATTGATGAACTATTTTCAAACTGATTAAAAAAGGTGAAATAATAAGGGTATTAAAGGAAAATTTAAGACTAGATGGTAATAGATTTTTCTTGGGATTATTGCTTACATCATAACTATTTTTTATGGTGTTACCTAGGGGTCATAAAGAAAGATCACAAACATTAATAATAATAAAGATCAAACTTATAAAGATAACGTCAAATAAGTTTGCATTGCAAATTCTTGAAAGTGAATAAAGGAATACATTTATTACTAATATGTGATGATGATATAATTTATCGTTTAATTTTAGAGGTTTTAACACATTTTCTGGTTTTTTAAAAATAAAATAGGAATTAAGTTTAAACTTATACTTTTTGAAGAACTAACGACTGCAGAACTAAGCTAATTTTTTCAGAACAAACTGGAAGGCCCGTTTTATTTCTAAAAACGATAAGTAAAACAAATATGTTAAATAAGAACTAATATGCATTCCAGTAATAGTTGCATAATAGTCTCTCACATAGCCCCAACATAGGGTATATCTTGGTTATCAGCTATAACAGCCTATACAGGTCTATATACGGCTTATACAGGTCGGTATACAGCTTTTTAGACGACTTTTACAGCTTATACAGCTTAAACAGGTCTGTCTATCCTGTCTGATCTGTCCTATCTACCCCGTCTGACCTGTCCTGGATGACCTGTCCTGTTTAACTGTCCAATCATGCCACCTGTCCTAAGCAAATTTAATAAAGATGTTAAGAAAAGGATTAATGATACTGCCAGATCTATTAGAAATAGTATATTATTTCATATGGAGGAAAAGTAACTTTTCCTCCAAATAAAATATGCTGTTTTTTCTTGAAATGTCGATAAATTAATGCAAAAACATCTCTTTTTAATAGTAATAATAATTATTATTAAAGATAAGTGGGTTCGCAAGGCGGCTTAGACCGGTGTCGGTGAATAGGCACAGGTTGTTGCTATAGTAATGTAACATAAAGCTGTCAGTGCACACTGTCAACAATAATTTTTTTTCCGCATTGATAAGCAGTTATTGAGTAAGCTCGATTAAATAATAACCAATTTGTTCCTAAATTAGTGATTTTTAGAAATTCAGTGCACAAATTGAGTGATAAATACAAATTTTAGTTTAATAATTCTTGAGTTGTTACGCTTGTTTTGTTATTTGTTTGTATCTATGTTGCTATGGTAACACTTTTACCTCCGCCGGCGGAAAAGTGAAAAGTAAAGCTCCGGCGGAGGAAAAATGAAACTTCAAAGCCGCCTACACATTCGAGTAATGACGGATTTACTGACGTTTGAAGAAAAAAAGTATTTATCATTAAAGTTGAAGCGTTCTGAAGAAGATGAGGCTCTCTACAAGCTTGAGACTGCATTTCTTGGAATGAGTGTAGCATAGATTTAGTTTTAACCTATAAATATGACTTGTATGGATTTATCGATAAACTAGACTAAGAAATAAAATAACTTATTAAAAACCAAAATGTTTTATTTCTAATGTAAAAAAGTTGTAGAAAAATGTGTATGAAAAATGGTGTAAAAATGGTGTATAAAATATAAAAAAGCATAAGTGTATACATATAAAAATTGCTATAAGAAATAAATAAATATAATAATATAATAATAAATAACTTAACTAATAATAAATAACTTAATTAAACCCATTAAAAACATCGTGTTTGACAGCCAAAAGAAATAAAATAAAGAAAGCTGTTAGATCAGTCTTGACCCTTATGGAATTTCCGATGATTCCCTATACAATGCTAAATCACGATGACCTATCGCAAGCGTGTACTCAGAACCGTTAATAATGAAGCGTTTGTCGTCCGCGTAAGACAAAGCTACTTTAAGTTCGACATACATATCGTGTTGATGCGAACGGAACGTATTCATCTCGCGATGAACTTGTGTGCCTGCTACGTTAACTTCAGTCTTGTAGTCTTCAAGACTTAGTTCTTTTTTAGTGATGTAGTCGGGCACACCTTTTGCTTTTTTGGTTACGTTACCCTCCACATTAACACAATACGCCTTCGCTCGGGTTCCAAAGAATTCCCACACTATCTTTCCTGCATACTCATCTTTCATTCGTCCAATGATTGATTTGTTTACAGGAAGACCGTATGAGTTATCCTCTGAGTAATTAGATGTATCGAATTTATCCAAATTTAGTTTCATATCATTGTAGAAATTTTCCGTTTCAATATTTAGAATAAGAGAGTCAGTATCAGTGTAGAGTAGAATGCCTTTATTCCCGTATTTTGGTTTAATATAACTATACAAAAAGTCGTACATGATCGTTTTGGATATGTCCAAGATGGCGAATCCCACGTATATCGGCTTATCATATTTGACTTTCTGTTTAGTCAATTGAATAGCTACTAAATTTTCGCTGTAAATCTCGACGTTTTTGAAATGTGGTTTTGACATCCATGCTTCGGCCCCTAACTTTCTACCAATATTTTCCCAATGGGTAATAAGTTTAACGTTTACGCTTTTCTCCACGTTTTCCATCGTTTTCCCAAACACAGCATTATTCATCAGTTTGAAAAAGTCTTTTTCAAACTTGTTGGTAGCAGCATTTCGTTTTGCTGTGTTTAGGTCAATGTAAATTTTAAGCCAGGGAGATTGACTGAAAGAGAGAACGCGGTGAATTTTTGTGAGTTCAAGGCCATGATTTAAAGCTTACTGCAAATTTTGAAAATGAATAACGTATTTCGTTTTCGGTTGGAAATTTGGGATTAATTTGTTGATTTTTAATTTAGAATCTGGTGGTTTGATGGATTCTGGGCAAAAGGGTAACTCGTTATGTGCGTAATGCAATTCTTCCGGATACTCTAAATCGACTTCAAAAACGTATCCGGTGTTTTAATTTTTGCCAATTTTCATATAATCTAAATTTTTAATTTCGTCTTCCGCGAGCTATTTAAAATTACCCGTTGGTAAATATTGTGACATGGCTGCACCATATAAATTGGTTGCATCCAAATACATGAGGTAGGAGCTTGGTTTGGAAGCATCATAATGAGGCATATACTTATTATTTGCAAAATATTTCCTAACACTACACTGACTGACTCCCCCGCGAATCCCGTGTTTTAAGAAGTGTACCATGTCTAGATCCGTTAAAAGCTCTAGCTCTACAGATGTGACCTTGAGAGCTGCGCAAAATGACAGCGCAGGAGCAGTATAAAACTGGCATGGATCTATACCGTATGTTGTGAGGCACACTTCTCTAAAATTCTCAACAACATCTGCTAAAATTAAAACGTCGGATTTTAAGTATAAATCTGAATATTGACCTAAATTCTCGCATTTAAATAAATTCCATACAGTCTGTGCATGCTTGTAATCTTCTTGTGTGATGGCTTCTTTACGAAGTTCATTATAGAAGCCATCAATTGATGGTAGCTTGGTATAATCTAATTTTGAAAATGATGTCACGAAAGAATATGGGAAAACACCCTTCTGCCGAATAAGCTTAAATTCGTCTTCTCGCGGAAAATATTTTCGAAATTCTCGACATTCCGCGGGTTTTAAATTTTTGCTCAAATTATCCAAACTTTGTGCCATGAAACGAAAACTATCGAGGAAGAGTAATTTCAAAAATACCTATTTTTCTTTACCTTCTCCATATTCGACATTATCCACCAAAATATGTTTGGTAAATGAAATATACTTTTCCTTATTTTGGGGGATAACATCCAATTTCTCGTTTTCGGGAGCTAGTTCTTTCACGAACAGGTGAGAATCGAAACCGGACATGTTGTGGAAAAAGATGGGAATAAAAAGTGGTACTTTGAAATTTAGGTTGCATATAGAGTGAGCCGCACCCCGAAATTTGCCCGTAAGATGACAATGATCTCTCACTCTTTCATCTTCCGGCTTAAATGGTTTCTCGCAAATGTGACAATCCTTAGCTTCACGAAACTCTACCTCTTCTTCAATACTCATAGGAAGCATTGGCACAATATTTTTTAAAAACTGGTTATAGATTGATTTGCAATCAGTCTCTAACCACTTTACGAAAACTTTATGTGCGTCCTCCCCCCTAAATGTTTTGAATATAGAGTGAGAATCGTCGAAATCGCATTTAATATAGTAGGCAAAAGAATAAGGGATATGTTTATGCGTTCGTACTGTATAGGAAATTTCGGGATCCATCTCATTTTTCTTTATATTGAGTGGTTTAGAAATAGTCTCGAAATCGGCGTAAACAACAAAAGGTACCTTTAATTTATTTTCAAAATCGGTAAATTTAAGAATATTCTTAGGAATCTCTTCGCCATATTTATTTTTCTTTAAATTTATTGTCGGGACTTTAGCTAAAACGTGACCGCAATCGTATTTTTGATGTTCTGTTAATTTTTCTTGAGTTGAAAAATATACCAAACACCCATCACACAAGTATTATATTTCTTTACGTAAAGATAATTGACTTGATATTAAGCGAGACATGTTTCTTATTAAACAGTAATGGCTATTTCCACAGTCATCACTGATTAAAAGTAAATTAACATGTCTCGCTTTTCGTGATCTAGTAAAGTATAAGTTGATATTTCTGCAATTTTCAAAATTTTTATCTAAGCCATATACATTGACGGAAATATCATTGAGTTGTTCAAACTTTGAAATTGCTTTCAGTTTAATCGGAAATTCCATACCTGTAAAGTCGAGTTCATTGACAAAACTTGTGTAGTGGTTGACACGGTGCGGGTTTTGTGTCCAATGAATCGGATGCAGGCAAGCCAAGACTAACCACATAAAACATTTTCCATCTTGATTTTGAATGTTGAGAACAGCCTTCTTCGATTCGATTTCTTTTGGCAGCGGAATATATGACGATGCCTTCTCTGGGTTGACCTTATTTATACATACTTCTAAATGGAGGAGTTGTGGGAGACCCCAGCCTATAACAAAAGAAAAATATTGTTTAGAATACAGAACAAATCAATGATTGAATATCATTATTTAAAAATCAACATACAAATCATGTAGGATAAGAACAAAATACATACCACTATCAAAAGATAGTGGTATGTATTTTGTTCTTATCCTTCCAGGAAAAATCCTGGAACTCTGATGCCTTCCTGTCCAGGATAGCCCGAAATTGCTCAAACAACTCCTCCAGGTCCGTGCTCTCGCTCACCGATCGGAAAGTCGTATTAAACGACTTGACCTCCTCCATCTGCTTTGTTTGCAAGAGGAACCGCCCGAATAACACCACACCGACTTTGATGTGGCCAAATCTAACGACTTGGGCTCCTACCAGCTTGACGAAGATTTCTTCAAGATGCCCCAAAAATCTCATCACACTGGTAGGATCTTGGCTTGAAGAAAGTCGGTATGTTGCAACTCGGGCTCGGAATGCAGTCTCAACCACTACGATTGATTCCTCCTGCGCTGCACAGGTGTTGGTGATGTGTTGGAGCTCCTCAAGATGTTCTCTCCATCGGGTGATGGAGATCTCCAGATCACAGTCAACACATCGCCGTGTAGATGAAGTTGAAGGTACTGAAACAAAAAAAACATTATTTAGTAAAGCAAATTATTATTATTATTATTATTATTATTATTATTATTATTATTATAACCTAAAATAAAACTTACTATTGTCCTGGTCAAATCTAGTCCGTTTGGCCATGGGTTACGGTGGAATCTCAGCTGGAGCTTCAGACTGAGGAATAGTTGATGGGCCTCCAGCTGCCGTGTCGGCTTTTTGTTTGGCGACCCTATGCTTATCCACAAGATGACGTTGGAGGGCCTCCTCCGACTTGAGGATCCCACCGCATTGATTGCAGGTTATGGTTTATCTCCTGCAATCCCCATGGCGGCTTAGATTATCCTTCCTGGTGAACGGACGGGCGCAAAATTTGCAGATGAACATTTTCTGAGAAATAAAAAAATGAAATAATACAAAAATTCTGATTCGATTTTTTAATTCGTTGTAAAATTCCCTTTAATTTGATATATAACGACATATTTTGAAACGATTTCAAATTAACGTCTTTTGGACGCTATAACTTTTATAAAAAATTATATATAAAATTCTGAATAGATTTGCTGGTTCGCTGTAAAATCCCCTTTCATTTGATATATAACTTGATATATTTCGAAGCGATTTTAAGTTAACACCTTTTGGACACTAGTTCCCTTATAAAAAATGATACAAAATTCTGAATTGATTTTCTGGTTCGCTGTAAAATCCCCTTTCATTTGATATATAACTTGATTTATTTCGAAGCGATTTTAAGTTAGTGCCTTTTGGACACTATAGTTTCCTTATAAAAGATTATATAAAAATTCTGAATCGATTTTCTGGTTCGCTGTAAAGTCCCCTTTCATTTGATATATAACTTGATATGTTTCGAAGCGATTTAAAGTTAGTGCCTTTTGGACACTATAGTTCCCTTATAAAAAAATT
>MU186648.1:44091-57094 GCA_016904865.1 Pissodes strobi | reverse complement strand
TTAAAGTTAGTGCCTTTTGGACACTATAGTTCCCTTATAAAAAAATTCTGAATCGATTTTCTGGTTCGCTGTAAAATCCCCTTTCATTTGATATATAACTCAATGCATTTGGAGCGATTTTAAGTTAGTGCCTTTATTGACAGGCCGGCGCATCGGTTTTTCTGGAAAACTACAAGAGTGAGATCTGCGCAAATAGCGCCAAATGTGCTTTCGGCATCCCGGCTGACAACCATCTTTCAGTAAATATATATTTAAAGAAAAGAGGCTAAGGCCGTTTGGGCCATCCCTTAGACAAAAACATGTGTTTTCATGAGATGTGCTTTTTGATGCATGATATAACATCAAATATGCATACGGTTTATACATGTATTTAATATAGCTAGGACAAAAGATATATAAGGCCCCTTTTCCTCCCTGATGCGGTATTTACCAGACTAAAAACTTTAATCGATTTTTTGGATAATTTGGGGTATTTTGAAACTTATTTTACATGATTAATTCCAAGTTGATATAATTTATTTATGAAACTTACCGATTGTATAAATTTAACACCACAAAAACACAAAATATCACAGTCACTGGCTGGAGGTCTTGAGTTGTGTTGCTTAGAGAGAACTGGGTTGAATTGTGTTCACATTAGGAAATTTTCCGAATTTATACCATCTCGATAGGTAATATTCATAGGTGTGGTTGGGATCATTCGTTGGTTCGGTGAAGGAATAATTTATTCATATTATTAGCCGTAATCTTCGCTAACGCAGAGGAGAGATAATTTATTCAAAACATATTGTCGACATATTATTTAAATTACATCTGACCTTTAGCTTGGTTGGTAGATACGAAATTGCTTGAATACATAATTTGAAAAGAACTTTGCATCTACATTTTAATACAATATAAGCTTGTTTTGCAAATCGTTTTTATCAAAAATTAGATTTTTATAGACTGACTGGAAACATGTATTTTCATACACTTTTTATTTTGTTGCTTAAATAAATGCGACGACCACACTTATATTATTGGAAAAATAACTGTGATTATGTTAACTGAATTTTATGTAATTTTAAGTGATTGGGTAAATGTATACGGTGTGTATTTTCAAATGGCGTTCTATTTGGTTTGAATTTAATGTATTTTCTACCCATTTTTGGACCGCTATCTATATGAAGTAAATATCGGCGGTATGTTAGTATAGAGTTTGGTAGGTAACTTCAAATGTAACATAGTTTATATGTTTCTAAAATTACATTTGAACTTACGACTGGCAAACATTACGTCAGAGGGCGAGAAATAACATGATATCAAGATCTTACATTTATATTACTGCTTGCAGCCTTTAAATCTTAGTAAACTTGTCCTAGATGCTTCTGCAGTTAAGAGGCCATGATAATTTTGATATTTTTGATGATATTAATGCCAATTTTAATATATTAATTGCTGATATATTTTCAGATATTGTTTTTCTGCTGAACATGTAAAATTTTAACAGTATAAGAAGTAATTTAGTAAAATTTCTCTTCGATTATCACGGTTATTGGTTAGGTGAGTTAATACAGGCTAAGCTCACTTCTTCAGACTTGTCTAAAAATTAGTTGAAAAAAATTTAAAACGACAAAAAAATTAAGTGTTTGTAAAATGGTTAGGTTTTAGCGATAAGCATAATAGTTGGATTAATAAAACTAATGTTATATAACAGGTTACTTTTGAACCATAAAAAGCAGTTGTACTCAAAATATATTTATAAAATTTTTATTTTCTTCCTGATCTAGCCATGTAATGTGAAAGTAAATTCTACTACGATAAAGACCACACATAAAAACATAAAACTAATAGAATTTAGATCATTACACTTTCAGACATGACACTGTTAATTTCATCAGGCATCCTCTTGGTTGCCTTATCGCAAAATATATTCTATGTACACAGACCTTATAATGTGCAGGAGATGTCAATAATGCTAGAAACAAAATATTTTTCAACCAACAACACCTGGTCAAAAATGATTTATCAGACAAAAGACAACAGATACATAGGAGTTTTTACAACTAATGTTCCATCATCTGCTATAAAGTATATACGCTACAAGTTTAGACTTCAGTATAACAACCTAACTTTTGCAGGAACAGAATGGAAAACATTGATCAGTGATACTTCTACACTCCATAACACCAATGAGATGGTTAACTCAACCAGTGCTTTTAGTTTAATTTTATTTATAGCAGTATCTTGCTGTATATTACCACAGATCTATATAGCTACGCAACAGATGCCTACTCCGGTATTAAAAGTGTCTACCGCCAATAATGCAATAAACTTAAATACTTTCCTATTTAGACGTGTTTTGCCCCGCGGTGTTGCCAAGTCGCGAACTGTAGTTTACCTTCCATATCAAATTAGGGTATTACTCATTTTCTTGGCAAGTTCATTATCAGATTCAGTAAATGTTTCCTTGAACATGGGCTACAACTCACCTTAAATATCGGTGTAAAAGGTCATTACAAATTTTGTTAACTTATACTGTAATATCTCTTATTTGTATTAAGTAATAATATTATCACGCAGGATTTTGTTTCCAAGATCAAAGGAATTTTTGAAATGTTTATCGACATGTCAAAGTACCATTTAATTTTGTTTTAAACTCTACTATCAATATTATAAATTTGTTCATTTAAATTGCCGTTTCATTTGTTCTACTATTAATAAACTATCATCTTAATAAAAATTGTAAAAATCGTATTTTTCTAAAAAAAATATGTTTGTGTTAATTTGATACATAAATATTAATAATAAAACTCGATTAATTGAGTGGGTCAAAAAGTCAGCCGGAATATTGTTCGACGTGATAACTTGGCACCACTGACCCGTTCCTAGACGACTGGTTCACTCGCTCGCGAAAGCCGGTGAGCATTTTTGGCCCCGTGTAAAAAGCATTGGAAGAGGTATCTGTTGCGTAGCTATATAGATCTGTGATATTACTAACTAAGCTTATGTATACAGTCACTAAAAGTCAATATATAGTATGGTTTAATAATAATAAATAACTTCAAATGTAACATAGTTTATATTTTTTATTATTAATTACAGCTGTTTGAAATTTACATTGTTTTGTAATAATAATTATTTGAAATGATAAAAGTAGTAAATTATCTTCGTGGTTTATTCTTATTACTTCTCATCCTCCTTTTCCTTCTTCTTCTTGTATACAGTATCTTTATACTTCATATACCATTTACCACAGTATATATTGAAACAATCGCTAACGTGAATTAAACAAAATGAACACAACATTTTTCGTCCATTTAATGGTCGAGGACATCGAGTACATCTCAAGTTCTTGGGATACCACCTCATTCTTTTTCGAGCTGGCGACATAACAGTCTATCAAATCCAAATAGGATTTACTTGAAATATTATGGATAATATCTTCACACTTTTTACAAAACACCACTTTTCTATTGTTTTACTTATTTAAATATTTAACTGAAAATTGTAGGCTCTGTCTCAAGTAAATATGAAGAGTTGCAATTAACTTACCATTTATATATTATCTTATCATAACTGCACATGCGTCTCATAAGGCTAGGCTAAACTCACCCCTAAAACTACCCCCCTTAGTAGTGGATCTTTGGCATGATGATGACATCACATTAGATACGGGCTAGATGGAGTAGGTCACGTGATGATCGAGAGTAAAACGACATTAGCTTAGCCTGGACCGAATTATTAAATGAACTATTGCGTCATATATACACTTCTAAATAGGAATTCTTCAAGGTTCGGTTGGTTCAGTGGTATCGTCTTTGTATCGCATGCGGAAAGTTCGTGGTTCGATCCCCGCAAGCCTCCAAGACTTTTATTATTAATTTAGGTATTTCCGAGAATGGCCGAGATATTCCGAACGTGCCTGTCAACTGTCAACGATCGTCCCTCAAACTAACAAACGTCATCTGTCAGCTGTCGGATGCCACGCCTTAAATATGGCGTAGCTCACGTGGTTGATGCTGTCAACTGTCATCTGTCACTTGTCAAATTTCAGCTGTCGGGTGCCACGCCTTAAATATGGCGTAGCCCACGTGGTCGATTTTTGCCACTGCGCATCCCTCGCGCGGCGGAGGTTGGTGAGCGCAGATAATATACCTACTTACAGTAATTATTCCCACAAGGAAGTTCCATATAAAGAGAAATAATAAATATAATAATGCCTTCCTATATACATATATACTTCAGATTTCTATTTTGTACACACCGTTTTAGTGTCCCTGATTAATTAAACAATATTCATATATTTATCTATTCGGTAAAATGGTTGAAATGTACAAAAGTATCATTATTACAAGGTACAACTTTTTAAAGGAAAACATCTAATAGTATATTATGAAATGAACATTTAATAATAGCTAATATGAGAATTACGCCCCGAGCCGTAGGCGGGTGTTAAGATTCATTACGACACTCGCCTACAGTTCGGGTCGTAATAGCTACCGATAAAGAGTAACTCGTAATAGTCATTTGTTGCGAGTTCCATACATCTTTTTTTCTACGAACAGTTATAATAATAAAACCCAAACAGTTAATTTACAAAGTTTACTAAGTAAATAGCAACTACAAGCTTTTAAAATTGATTATTTCCTTCATCGTAAAATGAACCAATCAGACAGCCCGATTTTCTGAATAAATTTTGTTTAGATAAGTGATTAAACAGCGTGCTCCATATTGCATTTCGTTTTATCGATTCTTGCAATTTTCATTAACGGTTTTTGAAAAAACGTTATTTTCTAAATGGTTCGAATGATCTAATATTGATTTTTATTGCTAAAAACTCCGATTTTATTTAAAATTTGTATTTCATTATTTTGGTATGAGGTGACAGAAAATGTCAAATCAAATTTGACATGTCGACTTTGATAAGCGGGCCTACTCAACGCATCCTTGGGGTATGTAACAAAGGCGACAAAAACATAAATATTATGTGAAGCGTCGTTTTCAACGTTCAGAATGTGTTTTTGATGCTTTGATCAAAATGAATCAGCGATTTAGGTAAAATTTGCTGAAAAATATAAAGTTACCGTTAAATTTTTTAACGGCTTTTATGGATTTAGTTTAACTAATTCAGGAAATAATCTAGCCGTCTATCACTCAAACTATGAGTTTAATCGATTAAACTACGTTCAATATTTCTCGCATGTTTTTTCTTTTTGGCAAATAGTTTCATGCAAAATAATTTATAAATAAGCACCCTCGACCGCTCCGCGGTCTCGGGTTTGTATTAAATTATTTTGCATTCAACATTTTCCAGAAAAATCATGCTCAAAATATTAAACGTAGTTTAATCGATTAAATTCATAGTTCTCGTGATATAATATTATGATAAATTTTAAATGTCAAGGCAATCTTTGGTATTGACCGAATATTGTTGTCATGTTGCATTTTGATTGATTATAAACTTAAATCTTAATGAAAAATCTATATCTTAGCGAATCTCATTAAAGAACAATTAGTGACTGTCTAAGGAATCAATTAAAGTAAAGATGTAAATTTTCCTTTTAATCGAGAAAATATTTATTAACTACATTGTCTCCAGAATGAAGCAAAAACAATATATTATGAAAATAATTTTAGTAAATGGCAAGTTGTTCATGCTAATCTACATAATCCAGAATGGGTTGTAAAGAAAAATGTGCTAATCCGGGGTTTTAAGGAATAACGCAGCCAAAGTGTGGTTTAAGTGGGTTCATTAATTCTAGCATGTCAAGAAATCTGTGCAACGAAAATCCAGAGGTTTGCACTGGCAAAATTTGAAATAACACGCTGGGAAAACGGCCAAGAATTTCAAACTGCGATTTAAACGTTTTGCCTCAAATTATATTAACGGTTGCGCTTTATAAACGGCATCATTTAAAAATATATATTCTTGCTAAATTATGGTGGAAAAATGTTCAAATTGAGAAGATAATATTACCAATTTGAAGATAATGAAGTTGCTAATATCATGCTACTAATATAATATAGACAATAAAAAAGAAATGCTTTGTTCGGAAATTATGAAACGATATGATAGTATAATGTTTTTAAGAATGATTATAAAGAAATAATTTTTAAAACATCTTTCTGTTATGCGTTACAGGAAGAGTATGTTAGGAACAGAAAAAGAGGACAGGAACATCCGATTCTCGTCTAAAGGGCTATCACGGCATGAAATAGGTAAAACTGATAAAGGATAACAAGAAATAAGTATATATGAGAATTGCTTTAAAATGCACGATTTCATTATAACGAAAACCTATTTAGATCTCGTCTGGGTAATTCTACTGACTTTATTAAATCTTTTGAGAAAGTCTTAAATTACTGGACTACTATTTTCAATAGACTTCTTATTTTAGGAGATTTTAACATCAATTTTATATTGCAGGTACCGGGACACGAGGCTGCTGTCGCCTTAACCAGAGTAGGCTCCGCACGCGGATATTTAGATAAGTGGCTAAGTCGCGCCGGTCTAAATTCGTTCCCGATGACGAAATACTGCGTGCGACGCCTCCATCTCTCTCTCTCTCTCTTACGACTCCAACGCCATCTAGTGTAAGTGGCGTTGACTCGAGCGATTGCATTCGCGCCTTGTCTTCGCGATGCAATCAATTTGCCGCAGGAGCCCTAGTGGTTGAGAGGTCTAGATGGTTAGGTCTCAATTCGGCGGCTATCGGCGGCCTGGGTGCAAACCCCGTTGCTTTTTTTTATTATTTTTTACGGCTAAGTTTCTAAACAGTTTTTTCTTGATTTTGGGTATGTCTTGGGTTAGTTTTGGTTAGCCCCTGGTTAGTTTCCTTTTTTTGAGCTCCCGTAGCGAGCGAAAAAAGCGGAGAGCCACGCGTGAGTGAAATATTATAACACTTATGACACATTCGTGTCGGGAACGCTTTTAGACCGGCGCGACCTAGCCAGTAGTATATTTAGGGTCTGATCCCTGTCTGGGGATCTCACAGAGTATTCCCCAAAGGGCTTTGGAGGCCTGGACGGAGGGTCGGGCCGAATTGGTATGGCGGACGGCACTGTAGGCTTAGACGCCACCTGACTCTGCTGAGAATTGCAGAGGAGGGGGATTGTAGGTGATGCATGGACGACGGTGAGGTATGGTGCAAGGAGGACGATGAGATTCCGCACCGCGAGGGCAAGACTCAGAATTTTTGGCGCCACGCCGATCGAGCCAGTTTCAGTGCGTCGCCGTCATGTTAGTTAGTACATGCGGGATTTCTTAAGGAAGATCGGCATCCTGAAGGTTCTCTATTGCGGGCTGGGTGAACAACGGGCTGAATTGGTCGCCTAAGCGCAAGGGCCGCTAGGGGCCACCCCTTCTGTTACTGATACTGATGATACTGATATTGCAGTATAGAAATCCTACGGATCTGGTTCATCTTATTATCTCATATGATTTACAGTAATCAGTATTGATCCTTGATTATCCGATCATTGTGGTCTAGTGTCGAATACGAGACAATACGTTCAAACAATAAAAGTATTAAATCTTAGCAAAAAACTTGGATAAGCTTAATCTATCTCTATATCAATCTGAATGACTATGATTCCAGTAAGCTAACTGAATACTTGATTACTATTTTTTCAGAATTAATAGCAAAAGATTTCTCTTTCATAGTGGTTACACGCTCTGACAAAAAATGTCTTATCACCGGTTGGTTTGATGATATAAGAAATACAGCACCAACTTTAAAAATCATTTCAAGTCTTCTCCTAACTATTTAAACTATAACCATTATAGATCGATGTGTCAACAAAGTATGGCTGATGCCAAGATGAATATCGTAGAATAAGGGAGATCTCGGCCACATATCTACTGTATTCCAGACTATACAGATCTCAGATCAACTAGTGCACCAAGCTTCTGCGAGGCTGATTTCAACGTGGTGATTCCAGGAGATATTGCTGTTGACCGAGAGACCTAGTAGTCCGATTGACGAGGATGAAGGAATATTCGATTCTCTCATAATGATGTCAGTGTCCGCCGTATTAGCTTTCTTGGTAATCGTGGCTGCTTGGGTCTTCACAGCATTGAACTGAACTAATTGCTTCCTCCAGGTCTTCATTACTTGTTGTAATCTGCTCCTGTCTGCGGTGATAAGACTCAGTCGCTGGTAAATATTTTTCTGATCTAAATTGGGAAACAAGGATACTATCATCTGAAAAACAGGATTATTGGTTTCGGTCGGCATGGTATGGTTGTATGGCTTGAAGTACGGACATGTTTTTAATCCGCCCTGTGCTTAAAAGGTGTTTTTTTTTCGTTTATACCAGTGAACATAGTGTATACAACATAGATTTAAATAGTGGAGATAGTAAGGTTGACAAAAAGCTAGCAGTTCTATTACGGTAAAAAGAACTTCTTGTCTGCGTTCAATAAATATTAGTCAGGCAGAAAGAAATAAAATTACTGGAATTAAAATTACTGCTGATAAGGAAATAAATAGTGAAATATCCTCCGAATCATATGTTAAGCAAGTGGAGAGTCTTAGCATAGACGACGTTAATTGAACACCAGATACTATTTTTAAACCTCGGAAAATCTGTACTACGAACCCCGCCAAATACAGATGTTACCGAGGTGCAAATGGAGACAGACTATACTGATAATGCATTTAATGATGAATCCTCAGACGCTACCCATAGCGGTACAGAAAAAACTCCTCGCACTGGTTCAGCCCAGGATCCCTTGACCGATGCAAATCAAGAAAGCCAAACTCCCAGGACAACCAAATTAGTCCATTTAAGAAAAATAACCCAGCCAATACCTTTAATGCAATCAACTGAAGAAATTTTAAATGAAGTTCTTAACTCCCTTCAAAATATGCATGATAGAAGCAAGCTGAGTTATCAAACCGATCCCAAGGATATTGTTTTGGCACTATTTGCAATACAGCACAACCCTAGCATTCAGAATCGGTCAAACTGACAAAAGAAATGTGGAATTCCGAATTAAGCAACAAAATAAAGGAACTCACATATGATATAAATACTATACAACCTGTACAATACCTCTTACCGTTACCAACTATATGACATGCATCCCAGACTCCTTTAAACGACAGGCCCTCTTTAGTGATGTTCTAAAGGTTAAAACAGCTAGCAACAATCCAGGGAATGCTATAGGTATAACAGAATCGAAAATTCCACCGCTACAGAAAAAGAAGCATGAGACAATTATTAAAATAAATGGACTAACAGATCCCAGTATTGCCATGTAATAGTACTGGAATGAGTGGGAATTTAAAAAGAGTTAAAGAACTTAAAAGTGGGAGTGTCATAATTGAATGTAAAAATGCCCTTCAGCAAATAAAACTTAACGTGAGTTTAACTCACTTCGCAAAAAATGTAGTGGTTAGAAGCATGTCAAGCACCGATCCCATGGTAATGATAACAGGTATACTAAATTGATGTATACCCGAGGATTTTATTAATGAATTTACAAGTGGGAATCAGTTGGCGGATCCTTCTGACGTGAAAGCTTTAGACAACATTAAATTTATTACCATAAGAAATGGTAGGAATAATACCAAGGAAAACTGGATAATCCAAATAACTCCTGAAATATTTAAATGGCTAATTAGAAATAACAACCGCACTCTTTTAAATTTCAGCTTACCGAGTTCTCCTCCTCGTCGGTGCGACTGCCAAGCATTATGTTCAATACAGTGCGTTATTAGGGAAAATACCATTTCTTGCCCCTAATCGATAATTCGGTAAAGGCTCAGATTCTCGTGGCATCTGTCAACCCATCCTATGTTTGCGTTATTTAAATCTAAATGCAGTTGAGTTATCTGAAAATCAGTATAAAAAAGAATAAATAAATCAATTTTTTAGAATGCTTTTTGCAGAGTGTACTGCATTAACTCGTGCCAATTTTGAACATTATATGACAATGCTGTTATTGTGCCATTTTATGTTGATAATGTTTTTGTTGTGAGCTCTTTTCAAATCAAAATACGGGAAATTTTTCCCTTAGGGCGTCAGCATATTCCAACACCACATATGGCCCTACACCGCACGCAGTTTATCAAGTGCTTATGCTTATGGATGCACCTTGGTATGGCCCAAACTAATTCACGTAACCTAATCTTAAATCTGTATAAGCTATTTGCAGCCGTGACGACCAAAATGTGGTACTATGGCCTCATAAACGCTCTGCACTCCTTCGCATAAACTATGCTCTAGTACCTGAATGTATCTGCTAAGTAATAACATACCTATGAATGCCCTAAGTTAAGATGTTCTATTCTGGTGTGGTGATTTTTTGAGTTTAATATCCGTTGTTTCTATTTTTTTTATGGCAGTGGCACACACACTAAAGGAAGATCCTCTGGCGCTCGACGAGCTGTGTGTGTGCGAAGATGTTGATTTAAACGGTTCTTGAATAGTTGTAGGTTGTAATTAGTGGAAAACAGATGTCCTGGGAGTGAGTTCCACATTGATGCAGTGCGCCAGACAAAGGAGTTTTTGTAAAGCGATGTTCTAGGTGTTTCCAGTTGTACGACGAACTGGTGCGTTCTTGCCGTCTGCCGTGACTGCATGACAGAAGTTGCCAGGGGTGGGATGAGGCGGGCCAAATCCTGGGAGCATCTGCCGTGAAAGTATCTGTAAAACAGAGACATCTCGGCCACATGTCTGCGGTGTTCCAGACTATCCAGATTCCGAGTCCACTCTGGGTCGCCGACGAGACGCACAGCTCTCTTCTGAATGGAATCCAGCAGCCTTAGGGTGTGCTTTGGTGCGGCACCCCTGATATGTGAGCAATATTCTAAGCACGGCCTTTTTTGCGCTTTGTAGACCTGCGGTGTATAGAGTTTTTTGTTGCGAAATAGCGCACCAAGCTTCTGGGAGGCTGATTTTGCGATGTTAGCAACATGGTCATGCCAGGACATATTGCTGTTGACCGAGATACCCAGCAGTCCGATTGACGAGGATGAAGGAATGGTTGACCCTGCCATAATGATGTCAGGGCCCGCTGTATTGGCCCTCTTGGTAAACGTTGCTGCTTGGGTCTTTGCTGCATTGAACTGGGCCAAATTTCGGTCGCCCCAAGTTTGAACTTTCTCCAAGTCTTGATTAATTGCTGTAATCTGCTCCTGTCTGCGGTGAAGAGTCTCAGTCGCTGGTAAGGGTTTTTCTGATTTAAAGTGGGAGACACGGATACTGTCATCTGCAAAACTGTAAACAGGATTAATCGTTTCGATCAGCAGGTCATTAATATAGATGAGGAACAGAGTTGGGGAAAGTATTGCGCCCTGAGGCACGCCCGCGTTGATGGTGAATGTGTCTGAAATGTGTCCATCAACTGCAACGTGCAGAGATCGGTTCTTAAGGAAACTGGCAAGCCAGCTGCAGAGAGATGTTGGCAGTCCGCAGGACGGCAGTTTGTTGAGCAGTCCGTCATGCCAAACTCTGTCGAATGCCTTTGAAATATCCAACGCAATCGCTCGAGACTCTCCGTAGTTCTCAATTGCCCTACTCCATATATGAGTGACATAGGCCAATATATCTCCTGTCTATCCCTCTTTGCGAAAGCCGTATTGATTATCGCTGATTATTCTGTTGTTCTCGAGGTACTTGAGTAGTTGCTGATTGACTACACGTTCCATGACTTTGGAGATTATTGGAAGCAAGGCAATTGGACGATAGTTTGAGGGCGTGGTTTTCTTGCCTTTTTTTGAAACAGGTTGCACTCGAGCGACTTTTCAAGAGATGGGTAAAAGCCTGAAAAAAACGGGTGTTAGTTCGTTGGCGCAGTTCTTTAACACGATGGCAGGTATTCCGTCCGATCCTGATGCCTTTTGCGTGTCTAGTTCTTTAAGGATTTTGCGAATATCACGGTGATGAAACTTGACTTCTGCCATGGTAGTGTTGATGATCGATATGGTGGGGAGAGTCTTGCCTTGGGGGACGTCTAAGGTAGAGTGCGATGAACACATTTAGGCGAGCATGTTTGCTTTTTTTCTTGGCTGTAGTCGCCGTGTTGCCACGTTGGCCTGTCAAAGATGGGAGAGACGTTTTAGTAAAGTTGTTACTTACTGCCTTTGCTACCGACCAGAAATTCCTGGAACCACTGGGGCATTAGGGCTTAGTTTCGTCGATCACACGTTTGCATTCGTTTCTCGCTTCGACAAAATAATTGCGATTTTCAGCGGTCTGATTTTGCTGCCAGTACTTGTAGGCTTGCTGTTTCCTACCTACAGCTCTTTCGCATCTTCTGTCGAACCAGGGCTTTCCTTTTGATGGTAACTTGATGGAATTCGGGATATATGCTTCCATTCCTGAGGCGATTACTTGCGTGATCTCTTCGCAGCAGACTGACGAGTCGTCAGTGCCAAAGCAGACGTCGAGCCAAGGAAAATCTAGGTAGAACTCCCTTAGATCCACCCAGTTTGCAGAATTGTAATGCCAGATTTTGCGAGGCAATGGTGGATTCTTCTGTATGAGTCGCAATTCACAAACCGTTGTATAAGTTTGTGGTCGGAAGTACCCCATGGCGGATCAACTGTAATTGGGTATTGGACAGAGTATTGGACATAATTGGTGGTTAGAAAAAGATCCAGGAGGGCGGCGAATTCGCCCCTCTCTGAGATTCGAGTTGGTTCGTCTACAAGTTGAGTAAGCCCGCAGCTGATGGCAAATGCTTCAGCTTCTCTACCTTAGTTGTCGGTCTTCTTGTGATGTTTGAGCCAGTTGGTGTTGTGGGTATTGAAGTCTCCCAAAAAGATTATTTCTGAACTGGGGTGATCGACCTGTATTGAGTCAAAAGTGGTAGCTAGTGTTGAAAAAAGCTTTGGTAGGCACTATCGCTCCGAAGGGATAGAGACAACATATATACTTGGTTAATCCCTTGGCGGTGAAATTGAGCCACATGACGTCAAGGTTGTTCGGTTCGAGTATATTAAGAGCTTATATCTAAATCGGGTATGTAAGTCGTAACCAGGATAGGGGTAGTTTACTGTTGGTGTTATTG
>MU186648.1:0-44081 GCA_016904865.1 Pissodes strobi | reverse complement strand
ATTTAGGCCTCTTATGTTGCAGAAATCTATTCTAAATTGGTGGTATCTTTGCTGTCTGTGAAATGCGGAATGAAGGGCTCCCAAGGCCACCCAGCGCCCGGAGATCCGAATGGCCGGGGAGTTAACCTCAGGAATATTTTGATCCTGGGAGCACCATCATGTCCATATATTCTTACTGTGGAACCCGGGACCACCAGCGCGGAAGCGGAACGTGATTTAGGAAAATCACTTAGCGCTTCCCAGTTCTGGTGGGGTGGTCTTTCACCGGGGGATGCGAGTAGGCGTATGCATCTACCACCTAGGGCCGCTTGCACTGGAAGCCTCGGCCTCAGACCCATTCCTCTGGTGGTCCCGAGTCTGACAGGGGTAAAAATAGGGTTTGTTGGATTACTCCCCAGTGATCAGCTCCAGACTTTGTACTTTGGTGTTCTCCAGCCTGGAGGAGGACGATGGGATTTGATGGGACACATCCCGTGGCAACTCGGAATGGCGGGGGCGTCACTCCCCGTAATCAAACTGCTCTCACCAGTTGGACGTTCCTGCCAGCCAATGTACAATGCAGCCCCGATTAAATTCAGAATATTTCGACAAAAAAATTATACAAATTATTCCAAAAGACTTCCAGGATAAACTTACCTTCAACAAACCCTGTATTTTCTTGTCAAATATCTCAGTCTTCCCATGTATAATTGAGTTTTGGACGTTTTTAATGGTTTGTGGCAATATTTGTTTTTTAGCACTGCCAGTGAAATTCCATCTTCCGAGAAGAACTCATTATCTTTTGTGGGAGTGTTTGTTCCACTGGAGACCGCACGGAGTTGGGTTTCTTGTGAATTGTTTAGACTGGCAAGATCCTCTTTGCCAGAATCTTCGTCTGTCCTATTACTTCTCGCATTATCTAGGAGGAAAATAGTTAAGGAATCGACCTTTTTCACTATGTTTTCCTCGTCTTCTTGCATTGCCAAAACTTCATTCAAAGAGAAACCCTAAAAAATATCGCAGTCAATAAACTCCGCATTACACAATTAGTTACTATAGTGTGAATTAGTAAACACATTTACACAACTACTAATTAATTATCACCCTGTCCTAAATTTGAACTTGAACTTAGAAAATATTACGTAAACATTCAAGATAAATTATAAACTACACGAGCGAACAGCGGAGGTACTTATGCACTTTAAATGGTGAGCAGATTTAATGATATAAATAGTCTAACGGACCATCCTCACTTATTCCGCTCTAATCTTGCGGCAGTTCACAGGAACGTGGCTTCATTGTTCTACCAATATCCTAATCTTCGAACAAGTAAAGAGGTGCAGCTTACAGGAGCGTATTTCTTGGGGTTACCCGCCTAAAGTACTGAAGTCGAATCTATATAGATCTGTAAAAATTCTAATTCAAGTGATTTTTAAAGTTAAATAGTTACAGTGCCTAAGATAAATAAAGAACACTTAAATAATTATCTAATGAAATAACCAAGCGTAACCATAAATTAAAACACAAGCCCACTCTTAAAATAACTTTACTGTAATAAATAAAATAAAATAAAATAAAAATAAAATACATATATTTTCCTTTTTGACAGTCGTTCAACAGTATAGGAGTCGTCAATGAGAGTTAATGCTAAAACTTAAAATGCTAAAAACTTAAAAACTAATTATTTAAAAAATCATTTATGCTGTACAGACACTCTTTTATAAATATTGTTTAATTTTTTCTTTAAAAGATGTATATTGTCTATATTCTTTATGCAACATGAAAGTTTATTAAAAAAAATTAAACCAATACACTTTGGCGAATCATTTGTAAGTTTTAATTTAGGGTTAACTCTATGATACTCACTGTTACGAATAAACTTCTTCTTTTTATTAAACACATATAAACACATTTCAAAAATATATAAAGATACCACAGGTAAAATTTTAACATTAATAAACATTAATACAGGGACCTATAAACAATTGAAAACATACCTCAACCTAAAGCACATGTGTATTTTAGTAATCTTGTATAGTGTAAACTCACTAAATCTTTGACCAATATACATTGTTAGTGTTTTGCCGAAATGCCTTCTTTATTATCTCTTCTCGCCTGACGTAGAGCTAACCCGAATCTGAACTACATAACCTGCACGTCATCCAAGGCGTGGCGTCACGGATTACCTACTAGTCGTGATAATAGTATCCAAAGGAAAACAAAGTAAATACATTATATTTTACTACAAATAACATTTTTTTTATAGGTAGATGGATATTCATTAAGTATTAGAATAACGAGGTAATAAAAGTGCATTGTTCCCACCGTACTACGTGTAGTACACCCAAGAAGTAAGGTTATAAAATAATTCCTAGCGATCTCTAGAAATTTCACTGACATTCTTCTTATAATATTATATATATTTGAGTGTATACGATGGATGAACATATTTTTAGTTTATGTTAAATATAGAAAATTTACTTACTGCTCAAAATAAATTCCATAATCCGCCATGTTCACAAGTGGCCAATATTCATAAAATAGTAGTTAGTTTCTGTGTATAACATGACAACCTATGGTAAAAAACTAGTAAACTACCAGGGACACTTATTCACATGCGCTATTTAGACGGGATTGTATTTTATTCAACTGTACTACCTAGAGTTGAATGAGGATATCTGGGTTATTACAAAACCTACTGCGAAAGCCGCAAATTCCCATCTTTCACGGTTGCCGAAGTATCCCAAATTGGACACGCTTCAATGTATCAGCCGTTTTCATACAAGAGTCTTTTTACAAAGTATTTAAGCCAACATGTACCAAGAAATGATCACTATTCTTGTGTAATGACAAATACTTCATCGGTTTCGTAATCCCAAATTTTATTACGATTTTATTCTTTACCAGTAAATATCCAGCATAACTTTAAATCATTCACTGCAGTTTTTTTTAATAGGATATAATTAAATATCATTAAATAAAAATATTTCAATCAACCCTCAAAATGTATTTCAAGTTTATAGGTGTCTTTCGAAATTTCCCTCATTTCTTTCACCTGCTCGACTGATATTGCCCACAAAGTTTAAGAGCCGATGTTCAGTCAACGCTAGAGTTCGCATAACAATATATTTTCCAGGTCGACAAGTGGTGATAATTTTATCTGGTTTGTGGAGGGAAGAGTCTAAGTAAAGTCCTATTTTGTGAAACGAGGAGATAAAATTTCTTCTGAAGGATTGCGTGAAGATATATTTAATTTCATATAGAGAATCTGAATAGATGAAATATATTTTACTAGCTTAATTTATTCCAATTTAAATTCAATATATTATATAGGGTGGCCCATCGAAAACTTGCCACCCAGTTTTTTTGTCTTTCGGATAATAAACTGAAAGACGTTCGGTACTCGTTGATTTTATTTACGATCTGTACAGGCTTATGGGATTAAAACCCATATCTATGAGATAATTTTTCATTTCGTCCTCCTATCATTTCTTCAGCCCTCGTTTCATAATCACGAGGAGATTTTAAATCAGATTGGTATTTTACATCTACCAAAATAGTATATTATGATACTAGTTTTAAAAGACCATATTTTTTCGCACGAGCACGAAATTAGGAAACGACCCGCTTGCGGGGAGTTTCCTCACGTGCGAGTGCGCTAAATGTCTTTTAAAACGTGTATTTTATACTATTTTTTCTATTTTGCACGTTTTTTAATGAAAAACATTAACTTATTCAAGTCGCGATCAAAAGTTGGACGGCCATCTTGTCACTTTTGACGTCTGTATTATTAGGAATCCCATTCAAAACGGTGCCGAAATTTTTGCTAGTCAGCCTTGACATTGAACAATCTTGTTAATATCATAGCAAGCAGTCAACAAAAATAGTGTCGAAAAGAGCTTCTTTTCGACACTACTTTGCGTATCGAAAAAACTTCTTTATGATACCAAAATAGAAATAGTATATTATTTTATATGGAGAAAAAGTGATACTTTTCATGGCGCGCTCGTGTTTAACAGCGGAACGGAGTGGCCCTCGCACCTCGCACCATGAAGTAAACCGTGACCGTTTAATAAAAAAAAAATAATAATAAGTCCAAAGTATATGCTCTTACACTGTGCTCTACGGTCGATACATTCACATTACTCATACGGGAAATATATCCATACCACCTAGTATACGAGAACATACTAAAGAGAATTTGTAGCAAGTTGAGAGCATAGCGAGTAAGATCTGACCATGTACGTAACTTTTAACATACCCCCATGGAGATTACGTCATAAGGTTCTTTTGGGAGATTGTCCCGAAGGAGTCTTTTCGTAGGACCATTGCATCCTTTGTTGTGTTTTGTATTCTATACGGATCTTACCACCATTAACCCAACTTGTTATTCGATTGTCATTCGACTATAAGACGTTGAAAGCTCACTTGAACATATTTGATTACAATAACCTCCCAGCTCGAAACCTAATAAAAGTCGCGCAACTTACGAGAATCTGATGACTCTAAAATACTAGATTTAACAGTTCGAACCTCCCTTAAAGTGATGTCTAGCTATTAAAATTTAAGTAAAACCAAATAATTACCTATTCATAAGGAAGCCGTCTCGACTCCCCTGCGGGTTGCGCCGGTTTCTGGGATTATAGAATTTGTTCTTAATTTCATACGAGGAAAAATTTATTAAATGTGAGAAGACCAATATGTTCCAACTTTAGACAATTTAAAGAAAATATTTGAAACAGATGAAACCGAAATTAGGTGCTCAAGAATGACTTTGTGGAAGTACATCCAAGGAATGAGATTTAAATTCAAAAATATTAATTAAAGACAATTTCTAAAGGAATTCAGGCGTCTCGTCGCGTAGTCAAGAATGGCGGGAAAAATATTTAAGAAAAATCGGTGACTACAGAACATGAAAAAAAAAACAATAATATATGTAAATGAAACGTGGATTGATACTCATCAAACCGCGATAAAAGATTAACAATTTCACATGCTAGCTCTAAAAACGGGTGTGTACCGAATGAATTTATCACGGGCCAATATTTTCGATGCGAAAATAGCATTGGAACTCGCTCCCACTATTTAGCGATTCGAGCGCAATTATATTTGTTAGCGAAACACCCTCGTAGTCTCGCCCAGTCCTGCTGCATCGCTCTACGTTACTTTAGCCCGATTCAATGGAAAATAAAATTTGCCTGGCAAGACAAACTTCAATTTTGGGCGGATTGAATTTCGCGCGTACTGGTCCCGAGGTTAGGGTCAATTTGAGACATATCCGTTTCCCAATTCGTGCCATGGCCAGAAATCTTCAACCTCGTGCGCAAGTGTTGGGATTTATTGATTTTTGCGTACTGAATTTTGATTGGCTCTCAATTTTTGTTTGTGATGTGCAATTGTTGTCAGTCATAATTTTCGTAGTGAGGGTTGAAAGATTATTCCACGTTGGATCGGCGATTTTGGTTCGGCGTCACTTTTGAGTCAACTTGTGGTCAAATTGGCAGCTTTGGGTGCCGGCTGGAAATATTTTTTTTTATTTTGCCTTTTGAGGGATTCTCCAGCCGGGTCTTTTCTTTTCAAGTTTCAGGCCATATCTCTGCGTTGCCTTTTGCTTAGTGTTTGGTGTCCGAAACTGCCCTTTGGTTGATTTAAATGCTAATTTAGAGAGGTGAGTGTTTCTACGTTTTTTTCATATTCTTTTCTGTGTATGCCACTATTTTGTGAAGTCATGAGGATGGATTTTTAATTCCACTTTAACCTCTCTTACAGACCTTCTCGTTCATCTTTGCAGCCTGATGATTCCGGCGTGAGCTACCGAGACCCTTACAGGTAATTTACTCTTGATTTTGTTTCCTTTTCTCTTGATATTTAATTTTTTCATTGTTGCTCTGAGTGTAAATGCTTTCTAGATTATGAGTTATATGTGGAAGTTTGAATCTATTGATGTTCTACAGGGTCCTACCAACGGGCCTTTCCTGCTGGTCGAACCTGCCTTTCTGCTAGCTCTTTGGCAGAGGCTACTCCACCCGTAAAGTCCTTCCTCGGCTGAGGAAGTAGCCGAATTTTTCAGTTCCTCGTGTTCCGCAAGTGAGCAGTTTGTTCTGGAAGTGCCGTCGAACTGTGAGAGATCAATTTTTTTTATTATATTTTATTCACTTGATTGCTGCTTAAATTATTATTTAATTAGCTCTCCCTAATCAATGTAATTTTAACTTTCCTTTACCGAATAAGAGATATTTCTAAGAAGGTCCAACCTTACGTTGCCTCGTTTTTTTTTGCAAATAATCTAAAATCCCCTTATTCGCATTTAATTTTTTTTTTCAATTTAAAACAAGTCTGATTTTGGACTGAACTTTAATCTCTGATCAATCTTGCTCAAGCTAAGACAAGTTTCTTTTATCGAATCTACGATTAATAAAATTCAATAACGTAATAAGTTGAACTTCTTTCTCTATGGTCATTAATTTTAGATACCTGTATTTAGAGAGTTACCAACGATATCACGGCATGGTGGACCGTGTGATACTGATTAAATTGTTTTACTTTCGTTCACTAGTTTTTGAGAACACACTCTGTCATAAGGGAGTAATTCTAAATTTCGAACATCTGTGTTTAAACTGAAACACTTCATTTTCAAAGTCTGATTGTTTAGGTATACATAGCTAGTAGTACTGAGTGTGAACGAGTCATGACTCGGATTTAGCGACTTGTCCGAGTGGTTATTTATTTGCGTTACTTCAGTTTTTCTCAAATTAGGTTAAATTGGCGGTAGCGTGTATTACTACACTTATTCATATACATATATTACTGCTTTTTTTACTTCATTTCCGAGCCGAGAGTACCGGGGTACCACGATTATTAGTATTTTCTCTTACTTCTTGACATTTCAACTCATTAGTGTTTTTCATCTTTATAAACGATCATTTCTTTTTTTCCTTTTTGGTAATAAACCGATTATCTGCTACCTATCTAACTGTTTTATTTAATTAGCTTTTAGGATCAGTGTTCCAAAGGGGAAGTAAGAAGAAGTAAGTATACTTGATTTATACTATTTGTGCTCAATAATTAAAACGTTCTGGATTAACTGATTTTACCTTTATTGTTATCGTGTATTACTGACCTTGGTTTTGGATTAATATTTCAGTATTTGCTTTATTTTTCTATTGTTAATACTGATAAGTTTCTGGCATTCAAATCTGATTTAATTTCTAATTATTTTTGTTATCATTTTATTTTGTCGAAAAGCTTAAGCTAAAACAAGTTCCCTGTTTCACCTTTGGGGTATTTCTTGCTTGTGCCGTCGACAAGCTCGTGGCGCCTTAAATAAATAAACCCACCCCTACTCTCTGACATTTGAGCTAGGACCTAATTTGTACGCTTAGACGACAACTCGTTCTAGCCTACGTATCGATACACGTAAATTCATTCAGTTTAAATTTTAAATTTTTCTTTTAATTTGAAAGTATTCACTCTCAGTTCCTTCTAAGCTGGAGTGAAGGCTTTACGCCTAGAAAAATTAGAAAACAAGAAGAAGCATTACACGTTGTCTCTCTCATCAAAAAACTTTAGAGTTAGAGACTCTCGTGTTGACTATCATGACGAAATAACAGCGGATCTATTCGAAGATTGGGTGAGAACTAAATTATTACTTTATATTCCGCCAAATAGTGTCATAGTTATGGATAAGGCGAGTTATCATAGTAGGCAATTAAAAAAAGCACCTTGTTCAAACGATCCAAAAACCAAAATTCGAGACTATAGGTACGATAATGATATATATTTTCATGAAAACTATACCAAAAAAAAGTTATTGGAAGTGCTTAAAAGTTCGTCTATTAAAAACCAATATTATTGCGATGAACTTGCGTAAATTACATTACCACTGTATAATCAACTACACTGAACAAATAAATATGGTTACAACTAAAAGCAGGAACTCGTCGTAATTATATTTCACCTACATTTAATTCTAGTGTATTAACTTGAATTGATATTGAAGCAAAAAAAATCTTAAATTAACTGGGAAAATTGTGTAAAACATGTAAAGGGAATAGAAAAAAGCTATGTCTATCTCAAAAATGCAACAGAAAACGAAGTTTTTAATCTAGATGACAGTAGAGATATTGAAACATATTTAGTTTCGCAATATAGAACTTAGTGCTAACTAAGTATTTATACCTATGCAAATATTATAGTCTGTTATATTAATATGGTGTTATATTTAATTTATATATAAAAATCAACTCTAGCCTGTTTACTTATTTCCCGCGAACATAACAAAATTAAAATTACAATTATGTACCTGAACGGATTTATGTTTGTCATTATAAATCTTACAGCTGTGGTTGAAGGGATTTATTGAAGTTTCATTGTTATAAGTTATTGGGTTATTATTATCTTTTTGGAGCTTTTAGTCGGTTCTAATATTTCTGAATATACTTTAAAGTGTCGTAATAAATGGTATGATATAAATTGTATTAAAATGTAAGGCTTTTAAAATATTGAATATAGATAAAGAAACTACAGGATAAACATTTGTATAAATATGATGATGCTATGAATCACCACTCCATTATGCTCGAGTTTATTTTATAGCATTTTTAATATCTTATTGTTTCAACTATATATGTTGCTCCATAAATGGTTTGTTATTTACTCTCTAACCATGTGTTCACAAGGAAAATTAATTCCTTTGTATTAGCAGAACGTACCATTATAATTTTTAACAATACATTTAACCAAGTTCTTACACTCTGTATAATTTATAAATTAAATTTAGTAAAATATATAAAAATGGCCTTTCATATAAAATTGTTTTAAAAAAATCCAAATTTAAAAAATTTTATGGCATAAATGATTTATCACCACGTTTTAATCAAAATCGACCACTGTGCGGCATTTTCACATTTATCATTTTTATGAGTGAGTTTTCAAAATTTCTATATACAGTGTGTCCAAAAAAGTATGCAACATATGGGAAACTTCTTTATTATTGGTTTCTCAGAAAATTTTATTCTTGATAAAAGTTGGGCTTGCCCTAAAACAGTAAATGAGTATTTCAAATTTTCCGTACTGCTTTTAGTGCGGACGCAAATGTCATTTTTCCGAAATCGCGTCAAGAGTAAAGTACCTTAATTTATAAAGATACAGCAAAATCTTAAAAGGAAAAGTTCTTCCAAATTAAAAAAATAATCTAAATATGAAATTTGAGTTAAGTACATCAATTTTTAATTTCCCTTTTTTTTCTCGATTTTTTTCTCAAACGTTACGCCATCGGTGAATGCTTTGATCTTTTGTTATTAGTATACTTGCAAGCGAGCTTGCAAGCAACTTCAAAATTAGTTACATAGTTGCATAATGTTTCAGTTTTTACAGAGATAAAAGCCAGTTTAGGTATAAGTGTGTTGCAAACACATTTAAACAATTTTGGTCCAAAATAATTGTCCACAATAATAATTATTACAAAATACAATTGGAATGACTGACTCAATAATAATTAATTTCATATGTCAGAGCGAAGTAAAATTATTGCTATTTATTTGTTTTTATTCCAAATGCATGGCCTACTTTTCAAGACTAAATATTTAATATGGCTTTTTAGGATGCTTGGGCATATTTTACTCATCGGGTGCAAAAGATAAATAAATTATTAGTTGTTTTATATGAAATGAAAAGAGATGGGTCTATTCATGATTTTGAGTGGAAAAATTTTTGAATCAAAACTGTTTAAATGTGTTTGCAACACACTGATACCTAAACTGGCTATTATCTCTGGAAAAACTGCAACATTATGCAACTATGTAACTAATTTCTATCTTAAATAAATTTTGAAGTTACTTGGCAACTATACGAATAACAAAAGAACAAAATATTCTCCAGTGGCGTAACGTTTAAGAAAAAATCGAGAAAAAAAAAGAAAAATTAAAAGTTGATGTACCTAACTCAAATTTCATATTTAGATTCATTTTTTAATTTGGAAGAACTTTTCCTTATAAGATTTTGCTGTATCTTTATAAATTAATGTACTTTACTCTTGACGCGATTTCGGAAAAATGACATTTGCGCCCGCACTAAAAGCAGTACGGAAAATTTGAAATACTCATTTACTGTTTTAGGGCAAGCCCAACTTTTATCAAGAATGAAATTTTCTGAGAAACCAATAATAAAGAAGTTTCCCATATGTTGCATACTTTTTTGGACACACTGTATAAGCCATTTTATTCCCAATATGCAGAGATACGTATATATACTGAATATTTGTCTAATGTGTGATTTACTTTATGATAACAAAGAGACCTCTTCTTAAATTTTCCTGTATTCTAGTGTGCTAAATGTATTGCTGAGAGCAATTTACGTCATGTTCGGTTGCTATTATCTATTTGCAATGACCCTATTCACGATCTGCATAAGGAAATGTGCCTTTAGGTTTTATCTGCCGCATGAGATCCAAGCCACGTTGGAACGGATCATCCGGATCATTACGCCGCACCAGCTAGGCAATTCTATGGCTAGTGGTGCACTACAATAGTCTATTAGTTTTGGGCCTCCAATGCTCCGGGTCGACACTATTGTCAGATTATTTAAGTTTCTCTTCTAAACATAATATACAGACATTATATTTGTTTTTAACGAAACTTGTAAGCAAAAATATCTACTGGAAAATAGTATGTGCCCATATGGAAATTTATTTCCCAGCATTATTATTGCAAATTCACTGGCAAAAACCCAAAGGAGAAAAATAGTTAACCAATATCGAGAGTGATGCAATTATCAACTTTTTAAAAATTAATTTTATTCAAAATAATTCTACACAAAAGTCTTTGACTATCAATTAACTGCGATCTTTATCTCTCGATTAAATGATAAGTGAAATGTAATGTAATTATGTGACCTAGTAATATAAAATGCCGATTTTACTAACTTATAAATATTGTGTATACAATTAATAAAAATAATAACAATTAATCGGCAGACTGGGTTATGGGTTATCGGCCTTGTTGCATCACATAACTCCTTCCTCCTCAAGTTCGGAAAATAAGCAGTGGCTGATCATTTTTTCGGCTCTCTTCTGAAGGGGCGTCTGTGACGGCGTTCTTGCAAGGGTGATTTCTTTGGGATGAAACAGGCTTGTTCCATTGCTTCCATCCAATATACAGCAGGATTTCGCATACAAGGACGGTAATGGATCAAATTGGAGCGATCCAAAGGTTCGTCGAATTTTCGGTAGTTTCCAGAGGGTGCAACTGGATTGTTGACAATATTTTCTGGGCTGTCTTCAATTCATCCAAGTTTATTTCTTCGAGAGTTAACTTGGAAATATTGTTGCTACTTTGGACATTCGAAAACTTTGGCAGTTCTAACACATATTGAAGTAGTGTTTTTCTTTCACCTTCGTATGTTTTGTAATCTATCTCAACAGGGCACATTGATAGAGTAACAATCCTCGCTGACATTTGTCTCCAGCAAGTGTCTCGTTCACAGGAATGACCAAAATTTCGTTACCATTTAGGCGTTGAATGGTATTTTTTTGGTTGTTAACATTAATTCATGGGCACATATTGTTTGACGATGTTAGCAGCTCGAAGAGGCAACGTTTGTCTTTCTATATGGCGGTTTGCTTGCAGATAAAAAGTCTTCTAGTTACGGACATTCTTCTTCCGTGGTCCAGTAATCATCTTTTGTGAGTAGGACGTAAGGATTAGATAGGAGAATAGTTTTGTCTGCAACAGGTAATGGGTAGAGTTTGTAAATATTCTCGGGGTTGGGAAAAACAATTGGTGTGTGTATTGAAAATAAAATTGAGTTATTTTTAATAATAACTTGGACAGATAAATAGTTATAAAAGTTTATTAGTTCTTTAAATTCAGGTATCCGGTTTGGACCGTATATTGTTTTTATATCTTCAATTAATGTTAAAAGTTGGTTAGAATTGAGTATGGAGTTGTGCATTTTACTTACATGAGCAAATGAGATTGTATATTCGATATTATTTATTACAGAATTTAGGGTGTTTAATTGCAACATTATATTGTCCAAAATGAAAGACATTATATTATAATGCATTAGATAGATCTAACTGGTTCTGTTCGAGTAAATTAATCTTCTGTACTATAACTATTTGATTAGTATTTATTTTTTCTTAATTTCTAGTATATTCCTGTGTAAGTACAAAGTCTGGAGCTGATCACTAGGGAGTGACCCAACAAACCCTATTTTTACCCCTGTCAGACTAGGGACCACCAAAGGAAAGAGTCTGAGGCCGATGCATCCAGTGGAAGCGGCCCTAGGTGGTAGATGCATACGCCTACTCGCATCGTCCGGTGAAAGACCACCCCACCAGAACTGGGAAGCGCTAAGTGGTTTTCCCGAATCACGTTCCGTTTCCGCGCTGGTGGTTCCGGGTCCCACAGTAGGAATATAATAATATGGACATGATGGTGCTTCCAGGATCAAAATATTCCGGAGGTAAACTCCCCGGCCATTCGGATCTCCGGGCGCTGGGTGGCCCTGGGAGCCCTTCATTCCGCATTTCACAGACAGCAAAGATACCGAAGCAACTTAGAATTGATTTCTGCAACATAAGAGGCCTAAATACAAACATAAATTCGGTACACCAACATCTACAAGCAAATAGACCACACATACTAGCCCTTACAGAAACACAAGTATGTTCTACAACAACAACAGTGAACTACCCTTATCCTGGTTACGATTTACATACCCGATTTAGACATAAGTTCGGAATATGCCTTTTTGTCCGAAGCGACCTTTCATGTCACCGCGAGGAAACACTCGAACCGAACAACCTTGACGTCATGTGGCTCAAGTTCACCGCCAAGGGATTAACCAAGTTTATATGTTGTCTCTATCGCCCTCCGAGCGATAGAGCCTACCAAAGCTTTTTTTCAACACTAGCTACCACTTTTGACTCAATACAGGTTGATCACCCCAGTTCAGAAATAATCGTTCTGGGCGACTTCAATGCCCACAACACCAACTGGCTCAAACATCACAACAAGACCGACAACGAAGGTAGAGAGGCTGAATCATTCGCCATCAGCTGCGGGCTTACTGAAATTATAGACGAACCAACTCGAATCTCAGAGAGGGGCGAATTCGCCGCCCTCCTGGATCTTTTTCTAACCACCAATCCTGACCAGTACACAGTTACAGTTGGTCCGCCATTAGGTACTTCCGACCACAAACTTATTACAACGGTTTGCGAATTGCCACTCATACAGAAGGATCCACCATTGCCTCGCAAAATCTGGCATTACAATTCTGCAAACTGGGACGATCTAAGGGAGTTCTACCTAGATTTTCCTTGGCTCGACGTCTGCTTTGGCGCTGACGACCCGTCAGTCTGCTGCGAAAAGACCACGCAAGTAATCTCCTCAGGAATGGAAGCATACATCCCAAATTCCATCAAGTTAACATAAAAAGGAAAGCCCTGGTTCGACAGAAGATGCGAAAGAGCTGTGGGTAGGAAACAGCAAGCCTACAAGTACTGGCAGCAAAATCAGACCGCTGAAAATCGCAATTATTTTGTCGAAGCGAGAAACGAATGCAAGCGTGTTATCGACGAAACTAAGGACAAACACAATCAAAGGATTAGGAATAAACTTTTGCAATGTCCCAGTGGCTCCAGGAATTTCTGGTCGGTAGCAAAGGCAGTAAGTAACAACTTTACAGAAACGTCTCTCCCACCTTTGACAGACGAACGTGGCATCACGGCGACTACAGCCAAGGAAAAAGCAAACATGCTCGCCAAAATGTTTTCTTCGCACTCTACCTTAGACGTCCCCCAAGGCAAGACTCTTCCCACCATATCGAACATCAACACTACCATGTCAGAAGTCAAATTTCATCACCGTGATATTCGTAAAATCCTTAAAAATCTAGATACGCAAAAGGCATCAATACCGGACGGAATACCTGCCATCGTGTTAAAGAACTGCGCCAACGAACTAACACCCGTTTTTTCCAGGCTTATTTCTCTGTCTTACGGAAAAGGCATTCACCCATCTTCTTGGAAAGTCGCTCGAGTGCAACCTGTTCCAAAAAAAGGCAAGAAAACCACGCCCTCAAACTATCGTCCAATTGCCTTGCTTCCAATAATTTCCAAAGTCATGGAACGTGTAGTTAATCAGCAACTACTCAAGTACCTCGAGAACAACAAAATAATCAGCGATAATCAATACGGCTTTCGCAAAAAAAGATCGACAGGAGATATATTGGCCTATGTCACTCATATATGGAATAGGGCAATTGAGAACTACGGAGAGTTTCGAGCGATTGCGTTGGATATTTCAAAGGCATTCGACAGAGTTTGGCATGACGGACTGCTTAACAAACTACCGTCCTTCGGACTGCCAGCCTCTCTCAGCAGCTGGCTTGCCAGTTTCCTTAAGAGCCGATCTCTGCACGTTGCAGTCGATGGACACATCTCGGACACATTCACCATCAACGCGGGCGTGCCTCAAGGCGCAATACTTTTACCAACTCTGTTCCTCATCTATATTAATGACCTGCTGACCGAAACAAATAATCCTGTTTACAGTTTTGCAGATGACAGTACCCTTGTCTCCCACTTTAGATCAGAAAACCCTTACCACCGACTGAGACTCATCACCGCAGACAGGAGCAGATTACAGCAATTAATCAAGACCTGGAGAAAGTTCAAACTTGGGGCGACCGAAATTTGGTCCAGTTCAATGCAGCAAAGACCCAAGCAGCCACGTTTACCAAGAGGGCCAATACAGCGGGCCCTGACATCATTATGGCAGGGTCGACCATTCCTTCATCCTCGTCAATCGGACTGCTGGGTATCTCGGTCAACAGCAATATGTCCTGGCATGACCACGTTGCTAACATCGCAAAATCAGCCTCCCAGAAGCTTGGTGCGCTATTTCGCAACAAAAAACTCTATACACCGCAGCAGTTGCTCTTGCTCTACAAAGCGCAAATAAGACCGTGCTTAGAATATTGCTCACATATCTGGGGTGCCGCACCAAAGCACACCCTAAAGCTGCTGGATTCCATTCAGAAGAGAGCTGTGCGTCTCGTCGGCGACCCGGAGTTGACCCGGAATCTAGATAGTCTGGAACACCGCAGACATGTAAACGAGATATCTCTGTTTTACAGATACTTTCACGGCAGATGTTCCCAGGATTTGGTCCGCCACATCCCGCTCCTGGCAGCTCCTGTCAGACAGTCACGACAGACGGCAAGAGCGCACCAGTTCGTCGTACAATTGGAAACACCTAGAACATCGCTTTACAAGAACTCCTTTGTCTGGCGCACTGCATCACTGTGGAACTCACTCCCAGGTCATCTGTTTCCCACTAATTACAACTTACAAATATTCAAGAGCCGTGTCAATCAACATCTTCGCACACACACCGCTCGTCGAGCACCATAGGGTCTCCCTTTAGTGTGTGTGCCACTGCCATAAAAAAAAAACAGTGGATAGAATTGATTGTTCTTTGTAAATGTTTTTATTTAAGTTTTCTTGGTTTTTGTTAGCATCTCGAAATAATTATTATAACGGGTTTCATGGTCTGAGTCTAGAGTGCCGAAGAGCCACTTGCAGACTTTGCCAATTACATTAAGTAGGCCTCTTTTTGGTCGATTGGGTTTGTGAAAGCTTTTTTGTTTCTTAAAATTGTCTGCAGATGAGTTTGATTAAATTTATAAGAAGTAAGAATTGAAAAAATTTCATTTTATTTTGTATTGAAAATAGTTTTGTTTGCTTGGATTAAAATATGTTTTATATTAAATAAGGGAATTTCGATTTCTGTAAGATTTATGTGAAAATTGGATGTGTGCTGAGTAGCAGATATATAGGTTTTTCCTATGGCCGTTGGTAGTATGGGGTTTCTAATGCTTTTTACTTCGAAGGTCGTAGCGATGGGTAGAAGGAGCAGGAATGGGATGATTTGTATCATCTGAAACAATTATACGTTGTCGTTTTAATAAGTTTTTGTGGATCTGTCTATTCTGGATAGCTACGACATTAGTTTTCTCTACAATAGGTTTACTTTTATATTTATCTGACTTCTTAACTTTTTATTTATGTGGGAAGGTTTTTGTAAAGAGTGGCTCGATATTTACTGAATTTCGGTTTTTATTTATTTATCTAAAGAATATGTCAACATAGTTAACCAATATCGAGAGTGACGTAATTATTATTGAAGATCAACTTTTTAAAAAGTAATTTTAATCAAAATCATTCTACACAAAGGCTTTTGACTATCAATTAACTGCGATCTTTATCTTTCGAGGATTAAATGATAAGTGAAATGTAATAATGTGACCTAGTAATATAAAATGCCGATTCTACTACTAAATATTGTGTATACAATTAATAAAAATAATAACAATTGATCGGCAGAAATGTTGGGTCATCGGGTTATCGGCCTGTTTGCATCACATAACTCGAGTCAGAATAAATTTGGATAGACGTAAAATATAAACTAGGTAATGAGAGTTTAGAGCAACTTTTTTGTTCTACATCAGGGAAACAAAGCACTGAAAAGCTAAGCTTCAACCTTAGCTACTTGGACGTGGTCTCGCAGACCCCAAGAAAGAGTAATTTTTTTCCGCTCCGCTCTTGATCTATTACTGTTTGCTCCATTTTTAGTTTTCCAATTGACCTACAATTAGTCTGCATCCAATAGGCGAAACATCTTAATTAAAACCGATGCCCCCAGCGATTATGTCCGAAATCGAAGTCGAGGAAAGGAGCTATTGCAAAAAAAACCGAAGCTCAAATAGCTATGGAAGATAACACCGAAGCTGAAAAGGTACATAAGTTATGACATAATGCAGCTCAAGATAAAAATTATGACAAAAACATATTTGACACACTGGAATCTAGCAAATATGACGGTATTGGCCTATACCATTTTCTTCGTCCTGATTGCGGCAACGTCGCTGCTATCAGCTGTTAGCATGCGAGTGTGCTCCAAATTTTCCTGTGAGTCGTGGTTTAGTGTTTTAATAAATAAACAATCTTATTATAGGTGATATTACTAAGTGTCAGTGATATTGCTACATGTATATGTTGGTGAGTTTTCCTTATTAACACTAATTCTAGCCCTAAATTGTCATATCTTTAATATCTCTATTACATCTGCCATTTTTACTAATTGCTGGAAAACCGCGCGAATAACACCTATATTTAAAAAGGGGGAGAGATGCGAGTTGAAAAATTACAGGCCAATTTCTATACTCTGCAATTACTCGAAATTGTTTGAGATTTGTATCTATAAGCAGATTTATCAACAAGTTAAGTCGTCTATTTCCACATTTCAGCATGGATTTATGGAAAAAAGATCGTGTGATACTAACTTAGCATGTTTGTCACAGTTTGTTTGTTCAGTTTTAGATAGGCAAGGTCAAGTTGATGTTTTGTACACTGATTTTCAGAAGGCCTTTGATCGGGTTAGCGTAAGTATTCTGCTGCTTAAGTTAGATTTAATCGGCTTTTCTTTGGGTTTGGTGGAGTTTTTGTAGTCTTACTTGACTGAGCGTCGGCAGTTTGTAGAGGTCGATGGCTTTAGATCTTCGAAATACGTGGTCACTTCCGGAGTTCCGCGAGGCTCTAATTTGGGGCCTTTACTATTTTTAATTTTTATTAACGATCTAGCTAGCAAACTGAGAAGTAATAGGCTTTTATTTGCTGATGATCTGAAGATCTATTGCCGTATCGACTCCGTTGCTGATTGTCTGCGGTTGCAGGCGGATCTTGCTTTGATTGGCGACTGGTGTAATGATAACCGCCTTAATCTTAACGTCTCTAAGTGCTCTAAGGAAAAAAACCTTTATTAAATTCAATTATGAAATCAATTCCCAAGTTATTAATCGCTGTTCTGAAATTAAGGATCTCGGCATTACATTTGACCATAAATTCACACATAAAATCACATATACACGATGTAATACAGTCTGCTTCGAAAACTCTAGGTTTTATATTAAGAAATTGCAGGGGTTTTGGAGACGTTGAGACCCTTAAGCTGTTGTTTTATTCTTTTGTAAGGTCTAAACTGGAATATGGAGCCGTTATATGGCATCCTATTTATCAGGTTGACGTAAGGTATCTGGAGTCTGTGCAGCGTAGGTTTGTTAAATATTTAGCTTTAAAATGTGACGGTGTCTATCCTCTAAGGGGAATTGAGCAAGGTTTATTACTAACCAGATTTAACATAGCTAACCTAGAAACGCGAAGGCGTAAATTTAGTGTATCATTTTTGTATAAATTGCTTAATAACAGAATAGATTGCATCGAGCTATTTAATCAAATAAAATGTCTTATTCCCTGGTCTAATGCGCATATTGTGATAGGCCTGCCAGTAGCATGTTGACTAGAGCCCCAGTTTTTCATGCATGTAATTTATTTAACACAATGTGTAACGATTCAGATATGTTTGTAAAGTCTTTAAATAGTATATTAGCTAAAATAATATATGTAGTGTTGAAGATTCCTAATATACATTAAAATCATAAAAGATATATTTTCATAGTTCTTTCTTTCTTTTTATTTTATCTAAGAATTTTGTATTTTTTATTCAAACCATACTTTGTAATTTGTATTTCCTGTACTTGAGTGAGCCTCTAGCCTGTTGGAAATAAATGCCTATTTATTTATTTATTTATTTGTCCCATTCTTGTTCTGGGCACCGCAATCACTTTGTCCATTTTGTCGACTCCTCCCATATATTTATTATAACTTGCAATCATTTTTGGCTGTGGAATTTGCCTTTGGGATTTATATTCCTTACACCAGCTAGAGGTGGTACAATGTCGCTGTTTTCAAAGTTTGTGCCCAGGGTCACCACTTTGTTATCTTTCCACTAAACAAAAATATTGTTTTCACATGAAATAAAGTTAAAAAAAAACCACTTGGTTTTGGTTTCCAATAGTTGCTTTTAGAAAACGGGCAATTTTCCTTCCGATTTTCTCTAAATGTTCCGATAGCGCAAAATTATGTTCTGATAGGTGGATCAATAAATTTAGGCTCGTAAAATAATTATCAAAAAAAGCTTTGTTCTCATTATTGGTAGGAACCTGTGATTTTTCTAGCAAATACATTACTACGTTTCCACCAGGCCCAAAACGCATTTCTGAGCTAGACTTTTTGTGTAAATTTGAAAAGAAGTCATATAGCCACTACTATTGTATATTGGCCAATTCTTGTACCCAAATCGGATAGGCTTTCCTTTCATGTATTGATTGGCATAATGTTTTCCATAGTAGGGAAGCAATGAAGCATGCTTCCATCAAATGATAAGGCTTCCTCTAATCCTCCGTGATTTTTAAAATTTTCATTCAATCTAATAAATGATGAATTTTATATGGTCTATCATTACGATCAATAACAACATTATCATTGAAATGTTTGTGGCGCATTTCAAATCTATTCAAGTGTAAATTGTTACTTAAAATCTTTGCTATATTTTTCGCAGAATTCCAGTATACCATACCCTTTTGTTTGGATATTTTGCATATCCTGATAGAAGCGTACCGCCAAGTAAAACGAGCAGTTCATCTCTCGTGAAATGCAGATCGTTATCGTTATTTTTTGCTGTACGTATCGGTTTGTTTCTTGCATGATGCGAGATTTTGATCAAATCATTGTCGAAAAACCTACATAGTTTTGTACAGCTAAGAATGCGAGGTACTGTATCTGGGAAACTATCCATCGTAGAGACTTGCGGCAAAAAATGTAATTACTAAAACGGTCAAGAGAAAAACCTGGAAAATATTATCAAATTTTTAAAATGACCACTAGGGGGCGTAACTGCAATCTTGAATCTAAAAAAGTGATGTTTCTGTGAATTCCGCTATATTAACCTAATAAAAAAATTCCACGTATTTGAAGTTGAGGATAATGTAAAACTTATTGTTAAATGCTTTTTGCTGATATCTAAAAATAAAGTGGTGGGGGATATTCAAAGTTTTTTTTAAATAACACCCTGTATCTGCGAAACGGCTAAGCCGATTTTAACAAACTTGGGTTAGTTCAAAGGAGCTATTCATGGGCTACAAATGTTGTATTATTTAAAGTTTCGTTAGTTTCACATGTCGCCGCTAGAGGGCTATTTTCGACATTCCGACAGAAATGGTTAATTTTCTCAAAAAAAATAAATGCATTGATATGATTTTTTTTCCCATGAAAAAGTAGCTAAATAATGGCTAAACAAGCTCGCGAAAACCGCATCTCGATATCTTGTTCCTAACCCAAAATATAGGCAAAAAAATTTATTACTTTCGAAAATCCGTTAGTTTTTTTTTTACTATATTTATCTCGAATTTGCTCTTTTATAAAAGTTGTGGCTCTGAAAAGGACCGATTTAAAAAAGAAAGGTTCTTAGTGCCCCCGCAAATGCTCGAAATACTGACCATCACGGTCTATGCATTGCTGAAGCCTCTCATGGATAGACAAAACTGCAGTTTCAATTTCGGCTCTCGGTATGGTTCGTATTGCAGTACGAATCCGGTTTTTCAAATCTTCTCTGGTCGTCGGTTGAGTCTGGAACACGATGTCCGTTACCGCCCCCATAAATAAAAATCCAAACAAGTTAAGTCTGGTGATCGCGAAGGCCATGGAAACAGACTTCTTCTTCCAATTCACCGCTGTTGAAATACTGCATCGATATGCTCTCGCACATTAATAGCAAAATGTGCTGGGCAAACATCCAACTGCAAAAACAAGTTTTGCCTCGTTTCCAGAGGCACATCTTCCAACAACAACGGTAATTGATTGGCCAAAAATTCAAGAAAGACATTGCCATTTAGGGGTTGCTCGAAAAAATATGGTCCAAAAATTTTGCCTTCCAGTACGCCACACCACACATTTAAACTCCAACGTCCTTGGTGCTGAACTTCACGCATCCATTGCGGATTTTCTGCAGACCAATAGTGCATATTGTGCAGATTGACTCTCCCATCACTATTAAAAGTGGCTTCATCGGTCCAAGGAATTTGAAATAAAAATTCTCTATTTTCGCGTATCATACCTAACATCCAATGGTAATAGTCCAACCTGCGATCAAAATCTTCCTCATTCAAAGCCTGATGTAGAACTACATGATATGGATGCATTCTAAAAGTAATTAAAAAAAAAGTTTCAACAAATACCTATATTGTGATAGCCATTAGAACTTACCTATGGTTCTTCAAGATATTTTGAACCGTTGTTCGTGCTATGTTCAACTCAAGCGATAACGCTCTTGTGCTAACATGAGGATTTCCTTCAATATACCCCAGTACGTAGTTGACATTTTCTTGTGTTCTTCCATTTTTTTGCCGTTGAAACGCAGGCCAAAAACTACCATTGGCTCGTAAGCTCGCCACTAATCAGGGAAAAACTCTCACATCGCAAGGACGTCGATTTGGATAACGGGCCGCGTAAACTCTTTTAGCTACTGCGGCATTTTGAAGACATTCAAAATAAACCGCGAGCATATCAACAGCTTCATCATTCGTGAAACGCATTTTGTAAACACAAAAATTGCTCAAAATAAAGCGAAACTATTGACAACTATTGACAATTTGAGGAAGAATTATTTATATTTTCATTTGTTTTCTTTCCATGGCCTGCTTCTATTAATTGTCTACCCATGAGAGGCTTCAGCAATCCATAGAGCAATCCATAAAGCGTGATGGTCAGCAGTTCGAGCATTTGCGGGGGCACTAAGAACCTTCCTTTTTTAAATTGGTCCTTTTCAGGGCCACAACTTTTATAAAAGAGAAAATTCGAGATAAATATAGAAAAAAAAAATTAAGGGATTTTCGTAAGTAATAATTTTTTTGCCTATATTTTGGGTTAGGAACAAGATATCCAGATGCGGTTTTCGCGCGCTTATTTAGCCATTATTTAGCTACTTTTTCATGGGAAAAAAATCAGATCAATGCGTTTAATTTTTTTGAGAAAATTAACCATTTCTGTCGGAATGTCGAAAATAGCTCTCTAGCGGCGACATGTGAAACTAACGAAACCTTAAATAATACAACATTTGTAGCTCAAGAATAGCTCCTTTCAACTAACCCAAGTTTGTTAAAATCGGCTTAGCCGTTTCGCAGATACAGGGTGTTATTGAAAAAAAATTTTAAATACCCCCCACCACTTTATTTTTAGAGATACAGCAAAAAGCTTTAAATAAAAAAGTTTTACATTACCCTCAACTTCAAATATGTGGAATTTTTTTATTAGGTTAATATAGCGGAATTCACAGAAACATCACTTTTTTAGATTCAAGATTGCCGTTACGCCCCCTAGTGGTCATATTAGAAACTTGAAAATATTTTCCAGGTTTTTCTCTTGACCGTTTTAGTAATTACATTTTTTGCCGCAAGTCTCTACGATGAATAGTTTCCCAGTTACAGTACCTCGCATTCTTAGTTGGCCACCCTGTACTGACATTGCTTCAGAAGATGGCTCCCGAGGCGCAAAATCTGTATTTACAGAAAACACGGCAGTACTATCTGTCAATTTTTGTAACCTTTTGCGTGTATTTAAAGTTAAATTACCGTTCTGGCTTGTACAGGGTTATCCAACGAGAACTAGACAAGGCGATTTTTTTTACTTTCCCTGTACTTTTATAAAAAAATTAAATAGCCCTCTTATGTAATTTTCTCTCGCGAATTCGGATATGTTCAGCAAAAAACAATTGAACATGAAATAAAAGTGCTAGGGGTCACTTTGATATTTTTTTAAATGGAACACCCTGCATATTACTACATTTTTGGACTCTCTAGAAAAATCTAAACACATTTTGTATATAATATCCTATACCTATCTTTAGCTGTTTACCAAATATTAACAGATGAAAGTCGGGCATTTTGACACTTTGACAGGCTCTAAAATCTAAACCGCACGAGATCAAAGAAAACGGTTTGCACATTCCTATCTTGGGTTTTCATAAGCTATCGAATGATAGTAACTTCGAATTTAACCGGAGGTTTAAAAGTTCCGGTTAGTTTTTTTATTTTTTTTTAAATACGCTTACCTAGGTAATCTTTAATTTTTAAGCACACCACTTTACTACTTATTTAGATTTAGCAAACGAAATTGACAATACCATGTGGATAACGTGAATAAACAAGAACACCGTGCCGGGATTCCTAAAAAGACTAAAAACTTGCTGGTCGCGATCAGTGATTCCCCGTTTTGCCACTAGTTTACATGCACTGATTCCTGACCGGATCTGCCGCATTTTACACTGTTGTCACGTCTGATTATTTTAAGCGGTTTTTATTAAGTATTTACAGTTTATAAAAGCGTTTGGACTTTTTTTCCTAACCAATCGATCGGCCGGTGTCCCAAAAGGGGCCCCAGCGTCAGGGGGGGCGCTCCCCGCACGCGCGAACTAGCGCAGGTGTAGTTACGCAGCTGCTGTAAATTGTCAGTATACAGGGTGTCCCACTAAGGGCGGCGAGGTAGCATATATGGGAATCTATAGATGCTACAGCATCGTGACAAAAAACTAAAGCGGCCAAGAGAAATTGCTAGAAAATATTTTTAAGTTTTGAAAACTGCCGCCAGATGGCGTAACTGCTATAGTAAATTATAAAAACTAACTTCTTCAAAAATACCCAGTATTCGGTACCACTTTAATAACACCAGCAAACAGCTTGACTAATTCTACGTCAGTTTGGTTTATAGCTTTTTGTTATATCTTCCCTAATAAGGGTGGGGGAAGATGATAAATAATTAAATATTCAAATTGTTTTCTCTCCCCTCATTCTCAATGAAAGGTAATCAAGTGGGGACTCGTTTGAAAGAGAAATTAGAGCTCTTACAAATTCTAATTATATGGGGCGTTAATTTGTCTTACACGAACTATAGGGCGTTATTTAAAGAAGGTTCAGTTTTTTGAGATTTTCTCGAAAAAATTAAATGGGACGGTATGCTTTTCAAATAGTGGTTTCCAAGAGAAGAAAAACACCTAAATTTTAGCGAAAACCGCAGTTTGATATCTTTATTCGTTTTTGAGTTATTTCGAAATAACCTGTTTTTCAATTGACAAATAATAAATATTAGCTATAAATAAAATATTATTGTTTTCAAACAGAATATTAGCTGAGTAACCACTGTAAATGTAAAAAAAAATCTTTTTTATTCAAGATATTCACCGTTGTTAAAATCGATGGGCCTTAAAGGCAGTAATTTCATCGAGATAGCCATGACAAAATTTTATGAATCTAACAAATGACTGCATTGCGCTGCCTTAACTTTGTTATAATTTGACATTAGTTCTAATTATCGTTTGGTGATTATCTAGCATATTGTTACAAAAAGTTCAGTATTTGTTTTTATCTTAAATGCTCCTAAATTTTGTCAAAAGTGTTTTCAAAAATGTTTTATTCTACCGCAGAAGCTTATGGTATGTTAGCCGTGCACTTCCAGTGTTATGAGAACGCTTATTTAGCCGAACGGGTATATGCAGCTAACTATCCCGATAGAAGACCTTTTAGTTGAAGAGTTTTTATACGTGTTGCTAGAAATTTGAGAAAATATGGACGAGTACACCCTATTCCAGTACCTAGAAGATATCGTGCAACTAGAAACGAAGAAAACGTTATCAATGTTCTTGCGTATATTCAAATCAATCCTCATGTAAGCACCAGAATAATTTCGTTGGGTCTGGGAATCAGTAAATCGACGGTACATCGAATATTGAAGGAACATAAATTACATCCATATCACGTTGTTCTGCACCAAGCTCTCTCAGAAACTGATTTTGATCGACAATAAGATCACTGCCACTGGTTAAGATCTATGATCGATGAGGTTCCTTATTTTTTATCTGGCATATTATGGACTAATGAAGCAACTTTCACAAGCAGTAGAGGAGTGAACTTACATAACATGCATTACACCTCACTGGATGCGTGAAGTCGACTATCAAAATCGATGGAGTATGAATGTGCGGTGTGGCATTTTAAACAGACAGATAATTGGGCCGTTTATTTTTGATGGCCACCTGAACGGCCAAGTTTATTTGAATTTTCTAAGGGATGAGTTGCCTGCACTTTTGGAAGACGTTCCTTTGCAGACAAGAAGAGATATGTCGTTTCAGCATGATGGCTGCCCGGCACACTTTCTCTGGGAGTTCGCAATTTTTTAAACAAAAATTACTCTAACTGCTGGATGGGACGAGGCAGTTTGTTTCCATGGCCAGCTAGGTGCCCGGACCTTACTGTGCCCGATTTTTATTTGTGGGGAAGAATAAAAGATACTGTTTTTGAAACACGCCCTACTATCCCAGAAAATTTGGTTGAACGAATTCGAAATGCTATAGCCAGCCTTTCCAGAGCTGAAATTAAAGTTGCCGTATTAGACACCCGGCAGCATATTCAGTAACAGCAGACGCGCTACATTTCCGAATTGCTTTCGACGACGACAGTAACAGCAGACGGTCTAGGTCTAGAACGTCTGCTGTTTCTTACCATCAAATAATTTCCAAATAGATAACACTGAGGTCAAAAACTACATTTTAATATATTTATTGCTGAAGAAAAAATAATTTTTAAATGTAATATTTAATTTATTTATACATAAAAGACATTTGAAGACATAAAAGATAAGAATACATAATCATTATCATTGATTATATAAGTCATTAAAAAATAACAAACCAACGTAAAATAGCAATTATTGTTTCTTGGTATTTGCCACTCATCGCAGATTTTCTTCTAGCTGCACTTGTTGGCTGCACACTTGTCACTTTCGCTTTTCTTATACCTAGACTCTTGACTTTGGGAGTTGTTCCATGGTACTTAAAAGAATTATTCAACCCTGATATAAGGGAATTATTACTTTTGGCACAATTTTGCCTGTTTTTTAAGAAAGTGGAAATTGCTGGATAAGAGGCTATTGGATCATCAGCAAGATGTGTCAAGATTTCATTCGAAAATGATTTCCATTCTTCCTTTAGATCATTAAGTTCTTTAATCGTATGAACATTGACATTTAAAGTAGACCCGGAACTTTCACTTGCTTCACCTTTATATATTGAAGTGGATTCAGTAGCAATATAGGAGAATTGTGTATGCTCGCGTATGGTTAAAATATCGACGTTGTCTGCTTGAAGTGAAAGAAATATCTCAGGATTTGGATTTTCTCGACACGCTATTTCATAATGCCTGAATTTCATATCAAGAGATAATGTATTCACACAAGAAAAAATATTTTCTTTTTTTGCTACAGCAGCCTGATGCTTGCAGTGTTTTCCATTGTATCCCACATAACAACTGCATTTGCAAGACATCATATCATCTATGTATGTAACATCTTTATCTTTAGAAGAGGTTATGCTAAACTCCAACTTACCTCTTTTGACAATACTTGACGATTAAACATCTTTATCATCATGAGTGTATCGTAATTTTGTGGACTTTGATATCCTGTTGAAGATTACATCTAAAAGCCTTTGTTTATAATAACATTCAAAAATTATTTATTATAAAATCCGACAACTGCGTTAAATTAAAAGCTTTAGTTCTCTCTAAAGCTTTATCTTTAAGCAACCTAAATGTAGTTTGTTCCCCGAATCATCAAGTTGCGTCTGTAAAATAAGCACCATAACTCAATCCGTTCTAGCATTAATTCTACATGTTTAGTAAATTTTGTATATTCGGAAAATTGTTCGAACTGCCATGCCGTTTTGCATTATTTAATTCTTCTTCTGTTTGAGAGGTGAGAATATTGCGGAATATTGGGTATGCTTTTTGAGAATCTAAATCAGCCTAAAGGAATACCACCAGCTGCTGACTGCGTCAAGAAGAAATTCACTTTATGGTCTTGCACATCGCAATTTCCAGACGCATCCACAAACATAATTTCAGAAGCTTGTGGCAACTTTGCCGCAATTTGCATTATAGGGGTGCAAATGGCAACACAATAATCTCCTTCATGACAATTAATTTTATATAGAGTGTTATTGGCTTCTAAAGCTACTTTAAGGCAATTTTCTAACTGTAATAACATGCCTTCGCCTGTTCGAGGTCCGTAGTTATCTTTGAAATGCTTTCTCCAAAACGTTTCAACGCACTTTTTGTGGGCATGTTATGTCTGTCTAAAAGTTGATTGTCATATTCGTTACCTAATTCTTCCATCATATTCATACAAAATGTATCATAAGCTGAACTAACAGAATGACCTTTTTCAAATAATTGTAAAATAATTTTTTCTTCAAACGTCAGTAAATCCGTCATTACTCGACTGTGTAGGCGGCCGTGAAGTTTCGTTTTTCCTCCGCCGGAGCTTTACTTTTCACTTTTCCGCCGGCGGAGGTAAAAGTGTTGTCATAGCAACATAGATACAATATAAACAGACAACAAAATAAGTGTCAACAACTCAAGATTTATTAAACTACAATTTGTATTTATCACTCAATTTGTGACTGCATTTCTAAAAATCACTAATTTAGGAACAAATTGGTTATTATTTAATCGAACTTACTCAATAACTGCTTATCAATACGGAATTAAAACGCAATCGGAGACGCAATCTTAAAAAAATAATTATTGTTGACAGTGTCCACTGACAGCAGCGAATATTAACTACGATAAGAAGATTCACTCTCCGCGGCGGCACGTCAACGGTATGTCTCCTTCCCCGCGCGAAAACTAGCATGATACTGGCATTTGACCTTTGGACCCGGCGCACACTGGTCGAATTTCTAGGAAAGCTGGCCATAATAAGGTTTACCAGAAATAAGACATAAAAGTTATTAAGTATTACACGTTTAATATATCGTGTTTTAGACAAATAATTGTTGAATTTTTTGCTCATCATCTATATTTATATATAGGGAGTATCAATTATCACTAACGATATAAATCATGTATAAAAATCATTTGTATGTTCTTAAATCGTTTTAAAAAATGATTTTGAAAATTAAGGGCTCCTTCGTTGTAAAAAAAAGGGTTTTAAATTTTTAATTCGATGATCCAAATTTTGTTTTTGCAACGGTTAATTCGGGAGTCTCACGAGCAAAATGAATGTTAAGCGGACGACAGAAACGCGTTGATGAGGGCCTGCAATTTTGCCATACATGTATTTCAGAGTTATCGCTATTTTTAAAAATTAATCTAATAGGGACGATACTAGTAAAAAATATAGAAGCATCAGTGCAGCTGTTGTTCAAAAACACTTGCTTATATTCTGACTATCCCAAGGTAATATCAAAGCCATATTTACAAATTAAAACTAAATTATAAATTTTTATCTGCTGATTCAGCTAAAGTATTTATTACCTCTTTTTATAATAACATCAGTCTTGCATCAGCAATAATGATTCTACCGAAATTTCAGCTTCAGTTTCACGTACTACAATATTATGGGATTAGGGGTGGGAGACAATAATCGATTATTCGATTCACTTTTAAGAAATTACCGACTAATCGACTTATCGATTAATATTTCAGAAAATATCGATAATCGATTATTTCGATTAATCGATTATTCGGTTATTTGCTAAAATATTAAGCGTTTAATCGATTATTCAATTTCTTGCCCACCCGTACCGATGACTTTACAACAGATATAGCTTTTAAAATTCCAATTTAATAATGCGTTGCGTTAAGGGTAATTTAAATGACATTTGAAAATACTTTCAGTACAACATATGAAGCAAAAAAAAAACAGAGAAACGTAAATGCTCAAACAAGACAGCAGCAGGGAAAACTGCGCACGTTACAAATTTAGCCAATAAGGGATCCTCATTTCGACGCGCCATTTTCTGATAATCTAGCTTCAGTTGTTGCACAATTAGGTATAACACCAACACATAACCTCAACGGAGTGTTAGCACGTTAGCAGTATAGTACATCAGTCTTTATCTTTTTATTATGTATTTGGGCAAAACTATATGATAAGAAGGATCACTCTCCGCGGCGGCATGTCAACGGTGTGTCTCCTTCCCCGCGCGAACACTAGCAGAATATCGGCAGGCCATGATACAAATAAAACAATCATGTTGGCAGGCAACTCATCCTTTTGTCAGATTAATTTTCACGCCTAGTCGAGTCAATATGCGATATAAGATAATATCGCTATTTTTTAGTTGTGTTGTATTACAAAATAAGAATGAAATATACAGTAAAAAGATTGTGCGAAACATTTAACCAATTTTAAAATCACCCAAAACGCCAAAATTTAATTAAACATTAAAAGATGGGGCAAATTCGAGCAACATTTTCTTCTTGATGTCTTTTGTCAGAATATTAGTATTCGGAAATATGGTGAAATCATTAACACAAAATCAAAATCTTTTATATATTATGATTACATACCTTGAGTATTGTTATCAATAATAACTAATTAAAAACATTAGCAGATTTTTGAAACAGCCAGTTGAATACAAACTTTATCAAAATATTTATTTGATGATAATAATAAAAAAAACCATAACGTAAGTTTGACAGGGCGCTGCAAACAATTCAGAAGATATCAATTGTGTTTTTCCAAAGCCAAATAGAGTATTAGAGTGCTATAAATAATTTCGTCATAAATTTGATTAAATATACCGCAAACGAAAATACCGTTTATGGCCAGCTTTTATTTAAATTCAACCTGTGTGCGGTGGAGTTCGCCGATCGTTACCAGGCAACGAAGAAAATCAACGACGATTCCTTTGTAGCGCTCGCTGGCCATTGAGTGGGCCTTCTTGTCGTAGTTAATATTCGCTGCTGACAGCTTTATGTTACATTACCATAGCAACAACCTGTGCCTATTCACCGACACCGGTCTAAGCCGCCTTGCGAACCCCCTTATCTTTAATAATAAATAGATATTATTACTATTAAAAAGAGATGTTTTTGCATTAATTTGTCGACATTTGAAGAAAAAACAGCATATTTTATTTGGAGGAAAAGTTACTTTTCATGGCTTGCTCTCTATTACCAGCCTCACTCCGTTCGGCTGTTAAACACGAGCGCGCCATGAAAAGTATCACTTTTCCTCCATATAAAATAATATACTATTTCCAAACCTAAAGGTCTCTTCTTTAGATTGTCTACGCACAAAAGTCTGTGATTGTGAGAATTTTTAAATTGTATAACACATGGCCAGTCAGGAAGTAAAGGACCCGAACTGGCTGATTTTGTCCATGGGACAAACTTTTTTATTGTAATAATTAATTCTGCTGGACCGTTTAAACTTGGAGTTTTTTTCATTGCTTCTGCAACATTAGTCTTAGTTTTTCTATGGCATTTGTAGATTCTTTTGAATACATTTCGTGCCTGCTTTTTATCTTTAACCAACCACGTTTTTACAATAGTCTATGTTTCTTTTTTTAAATCTTCTAGCTTACGTACCCAGTTCTACAAAAACAATTAGACAAGTTAGAAATATCGATTTCATAAAATATTAGTATAGAGTACTAATTTAAAAATACTCCGAGCAAAAATATCAAAATCCCTAACAAACACACGACATTTTTAAAAAGAATTAAATTAGACTTTTACCCAGGCTTCTTATTTCACATTTTAGTATATTATACAGTGAGGCCCAAAAGTCACGCGCGCATAAACTTATTTGAACATGGTTGCTATTATGTAATCTCCCTCAACAAAATAACAAGGCAAAATCCATCGCATGACCATAGTAACAACTTTTGACGAATATTTTACCGACAAAAATCTTCCCTTGATAACTGATAATCTTCGGAAGTAATTGCACAAGTGCATCAAAATTACCGATAATTTTGCATTTGATATGAAAATGACCGAATGCAGTTTTTCTAAGACAACACGCCCGAATGCAAAATTATTTGGTTATTTTGATGCACGAGTGTAATTCGGGAAAATATTTCCCGAATAAGGACATGGTTTTAAAAAATACATTCTTATTATTTTTTTAATACAAAAGCGTGTATGTAACTGTAAACAAAATAAAGAGACGCAAAAATACGATTTTTTAATCCAAAACGAGACATTTTTAATAATATATTTTGACTTTACTTTGACGTTATTTATAAATTGTCGCTGTTATCGTAAGCTTACAATTGAATTACCATATACAGGGTGTTTCCTAACCTCGGTAAAAAAACGAAACTGGTGAAACCTTACGTAATTTTAAGACGAAAATGTAGTATAAAATTTTTTTGAATGTCGCCTCATTTTCAAAATACAGGGTGTTGAAAAAAACATTTTTTTTCGTGTTTTCTTTTTATTAATAAATAATGAGAAGCGACATTCGAATAATATTTGCACACCTTAATAAAGGGTTTGAGCACTTTATTTTCTGTTCATGTTGAACTTCTCAACTAGTTCATTGGCGGAGATCCGGGTAACGACTACTAGAATTTCGCAAAAAGCAATAATACGGGCCTGTTAAACACTCAAAATTCTTAAGTTATTTGATAAAAAAGTTAATTTTAAGCAAATTAAGTTTCATGCATTTTTCTCGTATCTCTTACAGTTTTCGAGTAAAAAATTATTTTCTTGTTCACGTCACAAGAATCTCATAATTTTGTTGTTTAAATAAACGAGAAGGCTTTGCGTGAACACAAAATAAAGTGCTGAAACTCTGTATTAAGGTGTGCAAATATTGTTCGAATGTCGCTACTCATTATTTATTAATAAAAAGAGATCACGAATTTTTTTTTTGCAACACCCTGTATTTTGAAAATTAAGCGACATTCGAAAAAATTTTATACCACATTTTCGTCTTAAAATTACGTGAGGATTCACCACTTTAATTTTTTTACCGAGGTTAGGAAACACCCTGTATACATGTACGATGTAATTATCGCCATGCTCTTTTGGTTTCTGCAGTGCAATTATCGCTGTAATTTTCTGATAATAATTGCACTCCTCTAATGCGATTTTTTATACATGAGGGAAATATTCGTTAATATGTTCGCTGCCAACCACGCGTATATTCGTAGTTGGCTTTTCCAAATCAAACGCCAAATACGAGGCGACTACGAGATCACACGTAGCGTGAATATAGATTTTAATACTAAAAATTACCTCAACATCAGCTTTTGATTTTAAGTTACATCTAACGATATTCCTATCATCAAATTTCTTGTAATTATAATTTATAATTATCTGGTAAGAAATCCACTTTTAAACATTAGCTAACACGTAAAAATAGTAAAACACGACCTCAGTAGTACGTCTGCTGTGAAGTCGAGCCAACCGCGGAGTGTCGGCCATTACTGAAAATGAAAATCCGAAAAGAGCTGAAGCGGCGCCGGAAGTCTAGCGCCTTGAGATGGGAGCAAATTATCGAATGTGCAAAGTCTCGAAAACGTTCGTTTCACTTTTCGCATGGCCCTCCGCTCGCTTCGCTCGCTACGGGGGCTCAAGAAAAGGAAACTAACCAGGTGCTAACCAAAACTAAACCAAGACATACCCAAAATCAAGAAAAAAACCATTTTGTCGAAAGCTTCGGGTCCGCTCGGGATTTTCGATACTTTGCACATTCGATACTTTGTGGCTTTCCCAGAGCGCCTGCTGTTACTAAATATGCCACCCGGCATAGCCTCAATCTTTGCATTGAGAACGACGGAAAACATTTTGAACATTTGTAAAGACATTTTGTCATGATTACTTTTTAAGACTTATGTTTCGTATCGTTATTGCTCTTTCGTACTGTTAGTATTCCAATAGTGTTACCGTTTTATTGTTAGATATAGCCCGTTGGCATTTAAACACGCTCCAAATGTTTGGCTTCACAGTAACTAAATTTGGACCGGTCCCAAGCCTGGATAAAGTGTGAGGGAGAGCAAATAATAAAAAATAATATGAAATGTCTTTAATTAGTTTTGCATAATAAACATTTGTAATTAACTTCATAATAATTATTAAAAGGAGAAAACGCTTTAGTTTCGCTTCCAATGCCTACTAAAAACACTTTGTTACTCGATAACAACATTTGATTTATAGCTAATATTTATTATTTCAGTTGAAGAACAGGTTATTTCGACATAGCTTAAAAATGAATAGAGATATCAAGCTGCGGTTTTCGCTAAAATTTAGGTAATTTTCTTCTCTTGAAAACCTTTCAAACGCATACCGTTCCCTTTAATTTTTTCGAGAAAATCTCAAAATACTGAACCTTCTTTAAATAGCGCCTTCTAGTTCGTGTAAGACAAATTAACTGCCCCCCATAAAGAAGGATTTGAAAGAGCTCTAAATTATCTTTCAAACAAGTCCCCACTTGATTACCTTTCATTAAGAATAAGGGGAGAGAGAACAATTTGAATATTTAATTATTTATCATCTTCCCCCACCGTTATTGTTGAAGATACGACAAAAAGCTATAAACCAAACTGACGCAGAATTAGTAAAGCTGTTTGTTGACGATATTAAAGTGGTACCGAATACTGGATATTTTTGGAGAAAAGTTAGTTTTTATAATTTACTGTAGCAGTTACGCCATCTAGCGGCAGTTTTCGAAACTTACAAATCTTTTCTAGCAATTTCTCTTGGCTGCTTTAGTTATGAAATTTTTTTTTACGATGCTGTAGCATCTATAGTTTCCCATATATGCTACCTCGCCGCCCTTAGTGGGACACCCTGTATATGACATTTTATAAAATTTCTAGCTATTTGCTTACTCTCATGCATATACAATTTATTCGCAATATTAAACAAACCCGGTAGCCGAGTCGTTAGGCCATGGAATGTGCATTACTTAATATTTTGAGAGCTGCATTAAAAATTCTTTGTAGGTTTTGAAGATATGTATATTAAAAACTAGACCACAAATTTTTCGTATTTGTTTCAAGTGAACAACAGTTTAAATGACCAAAAACAAAATACAAAAGTCTGAAAAACTTCGAATCCTATCTTTTCTGACTCTAAACTGCTTTATTTCTCATCGGAACAAATATATAAATGTGCGCGCAAAAAGCCCCTGCTTAAGTATGACAGTCAGTGAAACTTCATAAAAAGTCTTAAATAAATAGCTTGCGATCTAAATATTAAATTTTTAACATCCTAAATCTTAAAAGCTACACGTCGAATTTCGACTTCTTGAGTAAAATCTCTCGTAGGCTTAACAAGCCCAGGAGACATTTTACTCAAGTCAAGATCTGGAATACGTAGAAAATATTAGTTGCTTTAGAAAGGATATTGTTTTCAAAGTTTCACGCAGTTCTCTGAATGAATAAGCGGCCGATTAATTTGATAGAATGAGACGGGTTAAAATAAGTTCGATTTTTCAGCGTATATCCCATCGTTCGTCTTATTCTGGTTATAATATTATGTGTGCATTGCAATAATTACGCACAGTCACTTCTAAATCCAAAACGTAGGCGCCAGACCTACAAGCAGGCCTAATCAGCCTAATTGTGTCAATCTGCGGGTGATCATTGTCTGAATAATGCTCTGACCCTTATTCCTCAGGATTGTCTGTCAGGGTATGATTTATCACTAATGCAAGTTCTGATGTCTTTCATTTTGTTTCATTTTGCACAACAGGTAATCGGGAAATTAGTAGCAAAGGAATTAGTATTTTGGGAATTCAAAGATGTAATATATTAAGAGACCGATGTTTTATGTACTTTAAACACACGGAATTAACCAAACAAATAAATTCTAAGTATCCTGATGTTAAACTAAATTATAACAAACTCACTAAAGATACGAGAATATCGTATAAAAAATCAGTATTATAACTATGAAAAATGGTCTAATAATATTTGACGTAGAAATAGCAAAATATAATACACCTTGCGTGTCACGGTTCACGGTGTATTCATGAAATTTTCGTCAGGGGCCATCTTGTATTTTTTTTGTATATGTATGGTAAGCCAAAAAAGATTAGGTACTGTGGCGTTATTTTTGCCACTAAAGATTGCGAACGGTTAGCTCTTAATGCGGAGGCCTGGGTTCTTGGCATATGACCTTTGTGCACTTAAATTGTGCCACGTAATTTGAAAGAGATATTGCAAGTTATATAGTCTAGTATATTACAAAACCTAGATTGTTTTTAATAGATGTTAATTGTATTTTCAAGAACGAAATGGGGAAAACAGTCAAGCAGTAAACACTTCAAACATAAACAAAGCAAATATTCTTTATTTATAAGAATATCTAAACTCTTCGTTGGGAATAACACATAATTAAAATATGAAGATAATATCCACTTCTACAGTTTAAAAAAAAATAAGTTATGAAGGAGCTTATCTAGGCAACGCTTACCTCTTGGGTATTTCATTTAATAAATAATAAATTATACCTAGAGGGAAAAGACTCATGAATCTTTGTTTCCAGGGTTATTAAATAGGTATATCCGTAAAAGGCATTAGATGTTGTATAATATCTACCAAGTGAGCTGAACAATTAAAGGTAAAAAGTTAATACGAATTAGCTAGTAATATTAAAGTATAAAATTTTACACTAGATAGACCGCTGATCTTTTACATGATAAAAGGAAAGAACTGGCCTTGAGTTATTCCCGTCAGCTGGATAAGTGCTTCCCTGTCTGAAGTTCTTGTGGCTTACTGCTCCTTTCTCTAATCATGTGAAATTCTGGACCAAACTGAATCTTCTACTCTACCCTATCCATGAAGCATGGAAGTTTAAGATTTACCTATAGACTGTGTAAATCCCAATTTTACGCTATTCCCAAATCAAAATTATCTAATATTCTCTAATATCAACATCCCATAATAAAACCTTACTAGGTGGTGATGGATTAACCCAAAAAATTAATCGGCATCCTCAGGGATTAGACAAAAATAAAATAGGCCAAGCCCTTCTCAGGCCTAATGGCACAAGAGTTTGAAAATCTTTTGGCCTAATGGACCCATGATGGTTTTTAAATTCAAAACTATATATAAAATCGGTCTAGACACTTCGGCTACATCATGAGGACCAAGGCTACTTGACCGATTGACCTCGTTTCCGATGTCAATTGTCAGCTCATTGACACCGAGCGGCAAAAGCTGTTTTCTCATGCACAGTGCCATATAGAATGAACATTAGTGTTACTCGGTTTCGATTGCTCGAGTCATCATCGTAACCACAATCAGGAATGACGTCATATTTAAATATTATCTTGCATGAAACATAATGACTAAAGATGAGAATTAATTCAAAAGAAAACAATCTTTATTGGGAAATTAAGGCAATACTGAATTAGTAAGATAGTATGTAGTGAATCAGTGGTTTGAATTAATATATCAAAAGTATGTTTTATTACTATAAGAAATCCAATCAAGAAGAAAGGTTAATAGTTTTTATAAACATCTCGTAAAAAGAAGGTTAAAGACCGTCTGATACTTCATGGCGTAATAACTCTAATGTTTGCTTAAGTTATGAAATAATTTATGTTCTAAATAAATACAAATAAGAGTAAACATGTAACAAATACATTTAAGGGTTAAGTGTCATTTTTCCAGAGAGTTAATTAAATAGATTCAAAGCATAATATATGAAAACAATTGTAATAACGTATATTGCTTGAATTCTTTAAAAAAACAGGTAGCATTTACTATCTTCATGAAAAATCAAATGCTACAGTACCTTTGATTATTTTTATGTTCTTTTTTTCAGTTTTTTTCTATCAGAATAATTTAAATAATAATAATAATAATAATAATAATAATAATAATAATAATAATAATAATAATAATAATAATAATTTAATAATTTAAATCTAGATGAGAGTGAGTCAGACTTTGACTCAGTTGATTCGGTTGCGGATCCCTCATGGTGTGAGCCCAGCATTGGTCAATTCGAATTTCTACATGAAGTATCATGGGATGATGAGGAAGTGGAGCATTGTTTAATGATCTAGAACGAGAGAAGAAACAAGATATAGCGCAAGAAGAATTAGGTTTCGAAGATGTTGTTTCGACACAGTATGAAGGAAGACACATTTTTGTCTCTTACTGGTACTCATGGAATACAACAAGACTTTAGAGCAGATGTTACTCCTTTAGACGTATTTCTTAGAATTGTTACTGGGTATGTGTTGTTACAGAGGTGAATAGGTTTGCTGGGAAAACTATTACTTTGAAGCGCAAAAGAAAATATGAGCGTATAATGAAATGTGTCAAGAAAGAAATAAAAAGATTTTTAGGTTTGACGATGTGGCTGGGGCTTGTAAGAATTAGTTCTTTGCCTGAATATTGGGCAAAAAGGGGAATTTACCGAAACGAAATTCCGCTCTCCGTTATGTCTGGAAATCATTTCAGCAACAGCAAAAATATTGTTGTAGGAGAACGACCTGGAAAAATCCAACCATTGGCCGATATCTTAGAAGAAAAATAGTATATTGTGTAACTAGGAGGAAAAGCAAAACATTCCTGGACAACTGTGGTAATTGCTGGACGAGGCGCAGCCGAGGCCAGCAACACAGGTGTCCAGGAATGTGCTTTTCCTACGAGTTACACATACTATTTTTTATCCGATCGAAATTAATTATAATTCGTACTTATAAAAATAGAGCCAAATCTAACTCTAATAAAAACGGTGTTTTAAATTTAAACTCAACATAATATCAAGTTTTGAATCGAGCGAGCTTGAAGTTTATTACGTAACTACAGAAATAGCATCTAAATGTTGCTTTTGATAGACGTCAGATCTGACAAACAAGGAGTTTGAATTTCCCGGACAGTTATTTTCTATTCTTGTACAGTTATTGCATGTTGCCAAGCAACGAATACAATATACTGAAATCATGAATTTTGCGGTGAGAAAACACATCGAAAAGGTGTCGTTTTTCGTCCGATCGGATAAAAAATCAAGTCATTTTACCCTAAGACATGTTATAGATGAAACCCATGTACCATAAAAAGGTCATCTGATATACAGGCGATATATTCCTAATTAGGCGCATCGTTACGGAATTAAATTATTTAAATTATGATCTATGGATGGATAATAATAATAATAATAATAATAATAATAATAATAATAATAATAATAATAATAATAAACATCTTTATTTCTGATTATGTTATATATTACACTCTGAAAACAAAGAAAAAACATACAAACACAAAAAGAAAATGCGTCAGGATAAAAAATATATCAAAATAATTGTGCATTTTAGCTTACATATTCTTCTATAGAATATGGTTCCATCTCAATTAAAAATTTTTTCAATTTAAATTTAATTTGCTTAACATTATTTATGATTTTTAAATCATCTGGCAAATTATTAAATAACTTGAGGCACATATAACTAGCACCTTTTTCAGTGCGTGTCAATCTATTTATTGGATAATTAACATTTAAGGTTCTAGTATTTTATCCATGACAAGTCTGTATATTAAGGGTTTCTCTGTTTTTGAAAAAGTACATTAAGCATTCATAGATGTAGAGACAATAAAATGTTAATATTCCAGATGATTTAAAAACACCTCTACAACTATCAATAAACCCCATCCCCTTCATTATTCTCAAAACTCTTTTTTGAATTATGAATATATTGTTTGCTATGCTACTTCGACCCCAAAAGATTATTCCATATTTCATCACAGACCCAAAATTAGCAAAATAAATTATTTTCAAAAATTTCTCCTTCATATACCTCCCAACGACTCTGATCCCATAACAGATGCTATTTAGTTTTTTTGATACCATTTCTATATGATACTTCCACTCTAGAAATTCATCTAGATGTACTCCAAGAAAGTTTGTCTGATTGGCAATTTGCATGCTTCTATTCTCTAACTCTATGTCTTCTTGTAAGAAAGTCTTAGATTGTTTTGTTCTGAAAATGAGGACGTTTGTTTTGTTTGCATTTAACATTAATTTATTTTTCTAAAAACCATTTAGTGGCTTTCTCGAACAAGATTGTGCCCAATGTTATTAGTTCTTCAAAATTTTCCCCCCTGTAAGCAGATTCGTGTCTCATAGCATATCACACATTCATTTTGGGACTCTACAATGGAAGCAAGGTCGTTGAGAAATTTTACAAAGAGTATTGGGCCTGCTATACTACCCTGTGCAATTCCTAAACTATTTTCTAAAGATTCTGACAAATATGTTTTACCATTCTTTGTTATCTTTACTCTATGTTGCCTATTGGTTAGATATGATTTAAACAATTTTAATGCATTTCCCCGTACACCATAAAAATTTAGTTTTTTCAATAGCAAATTTGGATCAACACAATCATATGCCCTGGACAAATCCAAGCAGACACCAAGACTTATATCACCTCTTTCCAACAGTTTCAAAATTCTTGTAGTGAAGTGGTAAATCGCAGTTTGCGTGGATCTCACCTGGTCTTTAAAAATTTATTCTGGAAAGTCAGCAAATAGTGTACGTGAACTGAGTTGGCACATAATGTATGCTTGCTCCTAGCCAAAAACCGTTTGAATCAAAGCAAAACTTTATATATTGATATATTTTCTACAAGTTATCGAGAATAGGCCAGTCATTAGATACTTTTTTGCTTGCAAAAGGTTGAGGAGTTTTGAAACTTGGCATGATTATAATATGTTTGGTGGCCCTAAGTAGCCATCATGTAAAAATGGCGGTCAAAATCAGTTTTTGCTTTATACCTCGGTTCCTGTAGGTTTTAGAAAAAAACTTTATAAACAGTTGAAGAGGATAAAATTTTCTACAAAATCAGTATGTTATTTTTTTTGTGAGACCAATAGTTTCCGAGTTACAGGGCCGAACAATAGGTTGAATTTTTCAAAATATTGCGTAAGCTGCATTTACGTGATACTTTTTACACATTATGTACAAATTACCCTACCTAAAGTTGTCTATTTATATGTAAAATAATAAAAACGTAGATTATCAACTCGTTTGCCCATCACCCAGGAGGTAGAGTTGAGCGATGCGCTTTTTTAAACGTATTATCCCCAGAAGGCCTAATCCACACTTCAAACTTACATGCACGGCTTCTTGCGCTTTGTACCATGGGATGTTTCTGGCTTATTTTGTCCACTATCTCTTAAATCTTGTATGTCTTCCGTCTCCTCCAATACCCACTCCAACGAAGTAAAGTTATCGTCAGCCTCGTTTGTGTCTTCAGGAACCACTACCAAATTCGGAATGTTTTCACAGCCTGTCCCGTTACAATATAAACACAACACTGAGCATTTTAGACCCATTTTTCCGAAATCCACATGCTTTTGCACAGCCTTTTGTACATGTGCAGGATATCGATTTTAAAATAGCGTCGGGGGCTGCCTCTGACGATGTCCGAATAGCCTCGAGCCCGTTCTCGCTTTGCTACCAGCCATATTGCTCAGAGTCTTTTCCTCTGCCACACCACATCGCAACTTTCTGATACACTTGCAGACAATGTTGCTTTGCAGCATCTCTTGTGGGTGGCTGGGAGACAACATTAAATTTATTCTTCGATACAGACTTCGTAAAACTCTAGAAGCGACGCGAATCCAATGTGTCCTTTTCATACGAACCGCCATACAGTGCCAACAAAAACTCTTCTCCAGCTGCAGCGAGAGCGTTCACATCTGCTTCAAGTTCATGGAAGTTTTCTATAGGCTCAAGCAATAAGTCATTTTTATCCAGGGACTCTAATTTCCCTTGGTTAAAAGGACAGAGGTTGTATCACAACCACTAATGGCATGTAAAAACAAAATGTTCTTTGCAACAGTTTCCTTGTAATTAAGGCTCCGCGTCGAATAAAGCGTTTCTGCAACTGTTCCTCTCACTGGTTATAGCAAAAGAAATGTTTTTCCGGTCTCTAGCTTTTGCAGTTAATAGAACCAACAAATCTATATCGTCCCTGGCAACGAAACCACGCGAAAAAGATAATGACATATATCGATGGCTGTCTGAATATTGAGCACATCCGCATCTTCTACTGCCTGCTTTGCTGTGTAATTTTGTTCATCAAACTTCGTCATTATCATGGAAATTAAAATTCTTTTGCTATTATCGTTCGATAAGGATTTTTCTTGCGAAACCAGTGGATCATCGCTTCCTCAAAAATTACATTAGTGGATACATGTGCTCTGGAGCGCTTTTCGTATTGCGGCTAGTTGCATTCGCTGTATATCCGTCAAAAACTACCACTGCGTTATGACCGTAGTGCCTCTGGACATATTGAATAGAGTTTATGCAAATTTGTTCATACGAGTCATTGCGATGCCATACCACTCGATGCAACAGCCACCGTCCAAAACATGCAAAATGTTGTTATCCGGTTGTAAAGGTAGGTTTACTGGAGGAAGAGCCTTATATAGTGCCGATTTCGCTCCTTTGCGCATGCCATCTTCATTAAATAGCGATAGGGGGTATAGCTGAGGTACCAATTGCTTGTGCCATATGACAGTTAAATGTTTTGACACCAACGACGCCACTGTTGATGGAGACCTCCGATTCAAATCGATTTTAGAGAATCTAACACCTCTAGCAGTGGACGAGTGACTCGTTTCAAGTGTAATAGGTAGGGGGGCGGGGCAGAGTTGATCGAGAACGGATATTAATAGTTTAGTCAAGTGTTTTTATATCAAAATGCGACGCCCATATGCTTAGAACACTTAACGGGTAAAAGAGGTACCACCTAGATTACCACCATAATTTACAAAGGGTATTTTTCAGTGTCTAGCTATATAGCAGATTACTAAGGATTATTGATAAAACGTACCATGCTAATACCGCTTTTACTAGACTTTAACTATTTAGTTCGCCCTATTGTTCAGCCCTGTAACTCGGAAAGTACTAATTTGACAAAAATTTATTTTAAGATTTTAGAGATATGTATTTTATTTATATTTTGAAGCCTAGAGATAAAGGGTCTTATTTTGTATAATTGTTTCGTATCATTTATTTAATAAATCTGTATTTCATGTTAGCGAGTTATGATGTTCAAACGCTGATGAGGTATTTTAAACCAAAATTAATCATTTGAAAAATTTAAAGCACTTATTAAATGAAAAAATAATTTCAATAAATGTGCAGTTTAGTGGCTCTTGAAAAAAAGAGGTTTTAGAATTCTTGTTTTTGTTTTAAAATAATCTATTAATACAGGGTGCCCCGTTTTCGTAGCAGGATTTTTAGAGAAAAAAGAATTTGGAGACAAAGAGTTCTGACCAAACCAATGCAACCAGCTGCTGAAACAGTTCATCCATTCGCAAAAAATTGCGGTAGTCGTCAGGCTTAGTAGTGAGTCATCGGAGTAGTTTCCCATATCCATGACGCGGCCGTTTCTCTAACCGGCTTTTGATCCACACTTTTCTTTGTCTCCTTTTTTTCTTCTTTTTGAGTGCCGCGGCTAGCGCAGTTATCGTTATTTCATTCATCTTTGTTGAAAGCACGATTGTAACTAACATATATTGATCAATATTATTGAGCCATGTGAGGGTTACCCAATTTTACTACATATTGTGTCAATAATATTGCTTCAATAATATTGACCGTGTAAGGCTGGCCTTTGTGGGTCTTAATCTTACATGTTCATTTTCTCTAAACTGACGTTCAATTTTGCTAACTGTACCTTGACTTATCGGGGGTAACTCTCGATATTTTTCTCTAAATAATCTAACTACTTCTTGTTGAGTCCTAGATCTATTTCCATAGCCCACCATCATTAGTATTTCAATACGATGAGTTTCGCTTAAATGACGCATTTTACATTTGATATGGTAAACTTAATTGAATCACGTTAATGTCACTATTCCTGATGTCAGTCAGACAGACCAGGTACTAACTTCAACAATCAAACAAATATACCTAGGTACCCAATTTTATTAAGCAAAAAATTGAAAAGTATTTTTGCACTAAACATTATTATCCGGAATGTAAAAAATGAGTTTTATTGACGACTAGGTTGCTGCCAGCAAGTCAATGGACATCATTTTCATCACCTGTTAAACTAATTGTATCAAATTTTAATAAATATATTTTTTAATTCTGACAAATATTTTATTCGCTCTGTATAAGAAACTGTTAGAGATAGGGTAGTGAAACTCGGAAGAATGATGTTTCTTTAGTCGTACTTTAAGAATATAAAAGAAAAATATGGGGTTACTATTTAAAAAAACAAAGTTGCCCATGATAACTAGTTTGTGGTTCACCCTGTATAATCATACTTTAGTCCATGAAATGCGCAAGAAAAAATAATAATTGACGTGTCCGGGCGATTTTTCGACAATGTAACCAGACTAATACTACATATTTTATTCCATGTTACATGTCCACACTGTATTAGTCCGTCTAGAAAGTATCCGGAATTTTATATTTTTCCTAATTTTAATTTATTTCTTTTTCGTAACATTCCAAGACAAAAGTAATGCATCAAGTACGTTCTCCGGATAGTAAGCTACGGTCAAAATAGCATGGCAACACTATCTGCCAAACATTGTTGATTGTAAGCAGGCTTAAGATTTGTGTAATAATGTCGAAAGTAGAAAAAAGAAGAGAGGTAGAATCTTTGTATAGAAAAGGCGTTCGAACGTTATAAAATTAGTGTAATTGAGAGGACTCGAAAAAAGCTGAGTATATGAGACAATAAACATGATAAAAAACGCACAGATATGAGTCCTAGACCAGTTTTGAAAAGACCGCGTAGGATTTGTGGAAACATTTAACACGCTCTAGCGGCCTTGAGACTAAAAAATCCTTGCAATGATACTGATTTTGTGAACGTTTTCAAGAAAATAATTTCAGCAACAGTACTACACCTCTCTATATAGTTGATGGTACCGATAACAGGGCAAAGTATTGTGCCATTATAGAAGGGTTTCCAGAAGGAAACGGTTTATGTTTCAAGAGGGGTGGCATATTCAGCAGTATAATGCACGATGCCATACTTCTGTCTATATTTAAGGTTGAATGCAAGACCACCAATTGGCAACAAATTCATAGCAGCAGCTTCATCCGATCTGAGTCTCAGTGAAAACACATTATGGGGACTAACAAGCAATAAACATTGAAGTGGAACGAGTAATGCCACAAAGTAACACATATTTGATTCGGTCAGTTTTACACCTAGACCACCATCATCGAACATTATGACGGTCACCTAGTTTCGGGTGTATCTTCACTATACGTGAAGCGTTTAGAGATAAATGGAGGTTGTATATGTAAATGAGATGAATTATTTGTTGTAATATAATAATTCAAGTAATAAAAATTTAAACCGAAAAATTTTAATTTTATTTTCTTTTTTCCGGATACTTTCTAGACAGACTATA
>MU186647.1:61235-86447 GCA_016904865.1 Pissodes strobi | reverse complement strand
TAAAAGGCACCTGCGCAATTTGTGTCTTGCAAAGAATGCGATGTGCAGCGATTGTGGAAAGCAGTGACACTTTTGAAAGGTATATGAAAGTAAAAGCAAATTAAAAGCTTCACTCATTCCATCTTCAAAAATTCTCGCTACAGCTCCAGAAAGTTTAGCTAGGTGTGTCATCAAAGTCAAAATTAATGGCTTTATTGCTGATGCTTTAGTTGATACAGGAAGTTCGGAAACTTATATTTCTAAAAGCTTCTTATCATCCGTATCTGTGTTTCCAAGTACTGGATACATATCCATGGCCTCTACTGCCTTACAATCTCCTATATCAGGCCACTGTTTTTGTCGATTTGGAACTAAACCATCATAAATATGCAAATCTTCAATTGACTGTTCTTTTAGACTTATGTGCCGATGCTATAATAGGTCATGATATACTCAGACAACAATTCAATCTAAAAGTACACTTCACAGGCCCAAAACAACATTTGGTAATTGATTTACCTTCCGTTTGTTATTTACCTTCATTGAATATAAAACCACCAACTTTATTTTTGAAATTTGTCAGCAGACTGCAGGCCAATTGCTACCAAATCTCGAAGATTCTCACACGAAGATGCGATATATTTTAAGTGAAATTAAAACCCTACTCTTGAGTGGAATTATAGAAGAAAGTAACTCTCCATGGCGTGCACAAGTGTTGATAACGAAAAATGAAAACCATAAGAAGAGGATGGTAGTCGACTACTCACAAACCAACAACAAATTCACGCATTTAGATGCGTATCCTCTTCCAAGTATTGAAGACATAACCCATGCGGTGGCTAAATTCGAGATTTTTAGTACCATAGATCTTCAAAGTGCATACCTACTATCAAGTCCCTATGCGTGAAGACGAAAAACTTTACACCGCTTTTGAAGCCGATGGTAAGTTGTACCAGTTTAAAATAATACCTTTTAGCGTGACTAATGGGGTAGCTTGTTTTCAACGTGTGTTTGATTATATCATAAAATCTGTGGGTCTTAAAGGAATATATGCCTATTTGGATGACATAACCGTTTGTGGGCGGAATCAACATGAACACGACAGAAATCTTCAAACTTTCGTATCCCTAGTAAATAAATATAATCCTACTATTAACAAAAAGAAGGGCTCCTATTCTTTGAAATCCATTAAGCTTCTTGGGTATCTAATTGAAGACAAAATATTAAAACCAGACCCTGACAGACTTGAACCTTTGCTAAAACTTGCACTTTCTACTGACACATCCTCATTAAGAAAAGCGGTTGGTATGTTTGCTCATTATTCAAAATGGATCCCTTCTTTTTCTGAAAAAAATCACCGACTAGTTTCCTGTAAAATATTCCCTTTGCCCGAGCCCGTAATTAAAGACTTCGAGAGGCTTAAAAGTGATATTGCCAGATCTGCTGTTGCGTCCATTGAACATAGTATTCCATTTGTCGTCGAAACTGATGCATCTAACCATTCTATTGCTGCTTCTTTAAGCCAAGATGGGAGACCTGTAAGTAGCGCTTTTCTCCAGAACGTTAAGTTTAGTGAAACAGGCCATTCATCCGTTGAAAGAGAAGCGTATGCTATAGTCGAATCCCTCAAAAAGTGGCGTCATTTTTTAATTGGGCGTCATTTTCAACTTATTACTGTCCAAAAAACTGTTTCGTTTATGTTTAATGAAACGCATAGCATCAAAATCAAAAATGAAAAGATTCTTAGATTGCGTTTGGAGCTTTGTTGTTATAGTTACGATATAACATATCTCCCTGGCAGTTACAACACTGTTGCTGACACTTTTTCACGAGGTTGTGGAACCAGCAGAGAGAAAACACTGTACGATTTACATCAAGCATTATGTCATCCTGGGGTCACGAGAATGACACATTGGATCCGATCTAAAAATATGGCGTTTTCAGTAGAATATGTGAGGTTAATGACTGCATCTTGCCCAATCTGTGCTGAAGTTAAGCCAAAGTTTGTTAAACATAATGGAACTCTTATAAAAGCAACTTTTCCTTTTGAAAGAATAAGTCTAGATTTTAAAGGTTCACTTCCCTCTTCGACACGAAACAGATATATTTTAACTCATTGACGAATTTTCTCGTTTTCCTTTTGCCTATCCTTGCCTTTATATGTCGGCAAATACAGTAATACTGTGTTTAAATAATTTGTTTTCTATATTTGGGATGCCCAAATAATATGTTCATTCTGATCAAGGATCATCATTTATGTCCTATGAATTAAAATCATTTTTATTCTCTAGAGGGATAGCCTTCAGTAGATCTACAGCGTGTAGGTAATCCTCAAGAAAATGGGCAAACTGAACGATTTAATGGTATAATTTGGCAAACTATTTCTCTTGCTGTGAAATCAAGAGATCTAAAAATACAATAATAATGGGAAGAAGTTCTAGAAGTCGCTCTTCATACAATCCGTTCTCTATTGTGCACCGCTACTAATTCTATTCCTCATGAACTCATGTTTCTTCATGCAAGAAAACCCACAAATGGGACAGCTATTCCATCTTGGCTTACAACTCCCGGAAACAAGATCTTCATTAAAAAGAATGTTCGGAATTCCAAGTACGACCCTCTCGTTGAAAAAGTAGACTTGGTAGAGGCAAACCCCGAGTATGCCTTGGTTCGACAGTCAGATGGTCGAGAAGTGACCGTTTCCTTAAAGCACTTAGCTCCCCGTGGAGATAAAACTCTATCAGAAAATCGACCTGGAGAAACTCTAGTATCTAAAGCCTCAGACATTTCCGAGCTTCCATTATTTGAACATGCAGACCCTACTCCACTACCTCAATTACATTCGGATGAAGAACCGTCAAACTACGAACTTTCATGCGACTCCAAGGTATTTATTGATTCTGTAGTCAACAATGAACAAGAGAGTCCGTATCCAAAGCTTAAAGAACGAAAGGCAGATAAAATAAATCCTAGTAGATTAAGAAGACCCCCTAGGCACTTAGAAGATTACGTTCAAAATGAAACTGGGGAGAATGTAATAGATTCGAAAGTCCCTGTATATTTATTTTGCCTTAATCCCTTATATTGTTCTACCTTGTTTAGCATTTAGCAGGCAGGAACGTCAAACTGGTGAGAGCAGTTTGATTACGGGGAGTGACGCCCCCGCCATTCCGAGTTGCCATGGGATATGGCCCATCAAATCCCATCGTCCTCCCCCAGGCTGGAGAACACCGAAGTACAAAGTCTGGAGCTGATCAATGACAGTTTGTGACAAGAGGGGCTGCATTGTATTAGCAGGCAAGAACGTCAAACTGGTGAGAGCAGTTTGATTACGGGGAGTGACGCCCCCGCTATTCCAAGTTGCCACGGGATGTGGCCCATCAAATCCCATCCTTCTTCAGGCTGGAGAACACTAGAGTACAAAGTCTGGAGCTGATCACTAGGAAGTGATCCAACAAACCCCATTTTTACCCCTGTCAAACTAGGGACCACCAGAGCAATGAGTCTGAGGCCGATGCGTCCAGTGGAAGCGGCCACAGGTGGTAGATGCATACGCCTACTCGCATCGTCCGGTGAAAGACCACCTGACCACTGGGAGGCGCTAAGTGGTTTTCCCAAATCACGTTCCGCTTCCGCGCTGGTGTTGTCAGCTTCCACAGTAGGAATATATGGACATGATGGTGCTTCCAGGATCAAAATATTCCAATATATCCATTCGGATCTCCGGGCGCTGGGTGGCCCTGGGAGCCCTTCATTCTGCATTTCACAGATAGCAAAGATACCGAACCAATTTAGAATAGATTTCTGCAACATAAGAGGCCTAAATACAAACATAAATTCGGTACACCAACATCTACAAGCAAATAGACCACACATACTAGCCCTTACAGAAACACAAGTATGTTCTACAACAACAACAGTGAACTACCCCTATCCTGGTTACGACTTACATTATTCGGAATATGCCTTTTTGTACGAAGCGGCCTTTCATGTCACCGCGAGGAAACACTTGAACCGAACAACCTTGACGTCATGTGGCTCAAGTTCACCGCCAAGAAATTAACCAAGTTTATATGTTGTCTCTATCGCCCTCCGAGCGATAGAGCCTACCAAAGATTTTTCTCAACACTGGCTACCACTTTTGACTCAATACAGGTCGATCACACCAGTTCAGAAATAATCGTTCTGGGAGACTTCAATGCCCACAACACAAACTGCCTCAAACATCACAACAAGACCGACAACGAAGGTAGAGAAGGTGAAGCAGTCGCCATCAGCTGCGGGCTTACTCAAATTGTAGACGAACCAACTCGAATCTCAGAGAGGGGCGAACTCGCCGACTTCCTGGATCTTTTTCTAACCACCAATCCTGACCAGTACAAAATTACAGTTGGTCCGCCATTAGGTACTTCCGACCACAAACTTATCACAACGGTGTGTGAATTGCCACTCATACGGAAGGACCCACCATTGCCTCGCAAAATCTGGTTTTACAATTCTGCAAACTGGGACGATTTAAGGGAGTTCTACCTAGATTTTCCTTGGCTCGACATCTGCTTTGGCACTGACGACCCGTCAGTCTGTTGCGAAGAACCCACGCAAGTAATCTCAATCAAATTCCATCAAGTTACCATTAAAAGGAAAGCCCTGGTTCGACAGAATATGCGAAAGAGCTGTAGGTAGGAAACAGCAAGCCTACAAGTACTGGCAGCAAAATCAGACCGCTGGAAATCGCAATTATTTTATCGAAGCGAGAAACGAATGCAAACGTGTATTCGACGAGACTAAGGACAAACACAATCAAAGGATCAGGAATAAACTTTTGCAATGTCCCAGTGGTTCCAGGAATTTCTGGTCGGTAGCAAAGGCAGTAAGTAACAACTTTACAAAAACGTCTCTCCCACCTTTGACGGACGAACGTAGCATCACGGCAACTACAGCCAAGGAAAAAGCAAACATGCTCGCTAAAATGTTTTCATCGCACTCTACCTTAGACGTCCCCCAAGGCAAGACTCTCCCCATCATATCGAACATCAACACTACCATGGCAGAAGTCAAGTTTTCTCACCGTGATATTCGCAAAATTCTTAAAGAACTAGATACGCAAAAGGCATCAGGACCGGACGGAATACCTGCCATCGTGTTAAAGAACTACGCCAACGAACTAACACCCGTTTTTTTCAGGCTTTTTGCTCTTTCTTACGGAAAAGGTATTGGACCATCCTCTTGGAAAGTCGCTCGAGTGCAACCTGTTCCAGAAAAAGGCATGAAAACCACACCCTCAAGCTATCGCCCAATTGCCTTGCTTCCAATAATCTCCAAAATCATGGAACTTGTAGTCAACCAGCAACTATTCAAGTACCTCGAGAACAACAGAATAATCAACGATAATCAATACGGCTTTCGCAAAGAGAGATCGACAGGAGACATATTGGCCTATGTCACTCATATATGGAGTAGGGCAATTGAAAACTACGAGCGATTGCATTGGATATTTTAAAGGCATTCGACAGAGTTTGGCATGACGGGCTGCTCAACAAACTGCCGTCCTTCGGACTGCCAGCCTCTCTCTGCAGCTGGCTGGTGAGTTTCCTTAAGAACCGATCCCTACACGTTGCAGTCGATGGACACATCTCGGACACATTCACCATCAACCCGGGCGTGCCTCAGGGCGCAATATTTTTACCAACTCTGTTCCTCATCTATATTAATGACCTGCTGATCGAAACGAATAATCCTGTTTACAGTTTTGCAGATGACAGTACCCTTGTCTCCCACTTTAGATCAGAAAAACCCTTACCAGCGACTGAGACTCACCACCGCAGACAGGAGCAGATTACAGCTATTAATCAATACCTGGAGAAAGTTCAAACTTGGGGCGACCGAAATTTGGTCCAGTTCAATGCAGCAAAGACTCAAGCAGCAACGTTTACCAAGAGGACCAATACATCGGGCCCTGACATCATTATGGCAGGATCGACCATTCTTTCATCCTCGTCAATCGGACTGCTGGGTGTCTCGGTCAACAGCAATATGTCATGGCATGACCATGTTGCTAACATCGCAAAATCAGCCTCCCAGAAGCTTGATGCGCTATTTCGCAACGAAAAACTCTATACACCGCAGCAGTTGCTCTTGCTGTACAAAGCGCAAATAAGACCGTGCTTAGAATATGGCTCACATATCTGGGGTGCCGCACCAAAGCACACCCTAAAGCTGCTGGACTACATTCAGAAGAGAGCTGTGCGTCTCGTCGGCGACCCGGAGTTGACCCGGAATATGGATAGTCTGGAACACCGCAGACATGTGGCCGAGATGTCTCTGTTTTACAGATACTTTCACGGCAGATGTTCCCAGGATTTGGCCCACATCATCCCGCCCCTGGCAACTCTTGTCAGACAGTCACGACAGACGGCAGAAGCGCACCAGTTCGTCGTACAACTAGAAGCACCTAGAACATCGCTTTACAAGAACTCCTTTGTCTGGCGCACTGCATCACTGTGGAACTCACTTCCAGGACATCTGTTTGCCATTAATTACAACCTACAGCTATTCAAGAACCGTGTCAATCAACATCTTCGCACACACACCGCTCGTCGAGCGCCATAGGATCTCCCTTTAGTGTGTGTGCCACTGCCATAAAAAACAAAATTTTTAACATAGTCAATGTCATCTAGTATTTGTTAACTTTTGTATGTGTATTTCTTCCTAATTAAAGCCTTATATCAAAAGGTCTATAAGTTACTACAATATAAAAGGGAAAAATATTATATAAATATATACTTTTTAAATATAATCATTTAAAAATTGCGATATGCTTATTTTCTTAATTTATGCGTAACTATATCATCCAAATGGATTAGTGATACAGTTAGAGAAGAACTGATACCAATATTTTTACCAGGAAAAAAATATCCCAGAAAATAGTTCGTCATGGTCAAATGGGTATGGTCAAATAACATTGGTCGTTTGACACATGTCTCTATTCATCTGTCTTATAATGCCATTATCAAATTTAAAATTATTCAATGTATCAAACGATAACCACTGAACCGCTGTTGCCTAATTTCAACAACAACATATTATTGGTCCTCTTACGATCGGCAAAAACTGTAAATCCGTAATCCACAACGGTCATAAATCTGGGCATCTCGACTACACGCCCTGTACCCGTACTCGCTCAAGTTCCTGCAAACCAAAAACTCGAAGAATTCCCATATAATGGCTTCGCTTGTCGCGGTCAGCGGTACTGTTAAAAAGGAGGAATTTAGTAAGAAAACTGCTGCCATTGTACGTCCAGTTGCATAGCCACGTAATTGCGATAAATATATAATTGCCACTGAGATATGCAGTGCAGAATTTTGCCATGCGTTGCTAAAAGTTTTTAGAAGAATAAGTCCATGTTAAGGTTTTTCTGCAGTACGCAACGTTACACTTTAATATTTTAACAAGGATCAAATTTCTTGAGTTTGTTTTAATGATTTGTGATTTACTTCCATTATATTTGCTACCATTCAGGAAAATCGAATTTCTGCACCCTATATTGAATAAGTAACGTTTTACCTTTTTTCACAGATTTCAAACAGTATTACTTTCATGTGCAGTAATAGTAAACATTAGTGACACTGCATTTCCTAAATCTGTGATAGTGACAATTGATATAACCTTACTTTTTAAACAACTCTGATATTTCGTATTACTTCCTTTCACTATTTTTAGAATAATATTTAACTATGTTTTGGTTGCTATGAAGCCTATATCGTGTCGCTCATTACCGTTCAACTGAACGATAAACAAACTATACTCTATTTCGAAATGGTGCGGATTAACTTATAAATGCAAAACGCTAACAGAGTGGTCAAATAAATTTTTGTGATTTCTAAATATTTAGCCACAGCTGTTATAGCCTGCTGTATTATATTTTAACCATTCCACCCTGTCTTGTATGGCAATCCCGCTGCAAACAATAGGCTTTATTAGCAAAGGGGCCATTTTCTACCTGCAGTAGCGTACGTTTGGGTATTTAATTTAAAATACCTGTTTTACCTAAGTACTTTTATTTATTCACTTATTTATGTATATTCAAAAACAATTAGTATTACTGTAACATTTTATCACATATAATATTTATATAATAAGGTATAAGAATTGCGATTTTGTGTAAACAGTTATGTAGAGAACTATGGGTATATCATTTTCGTCGTCAGAAAAATCCGTCGAATCTTCGTCATGTTCCAAGGATATAATTAAAGGCTCTACAATTAGGTCAATTAAATGGTCTAGTTTCCAAATTTTTTCTTCTTTTATAACATGCTCAATACACTGACGCCATTTTTCAGAATCGACATTTTTTAAAGATTCCTCAAAGATAATTTTAACATTTTTCATTTTAAACGTCGTGTTTCTCCTTGCTACATAACTTTTTACTTGGGCCCAAACAAGTTCAATGGGATTTAATTCGCAATGATACGGAGGCAGACGAAGAATAGTAATATTTCGTTTCTGTGCAATTTTGTCAACTACATACTCGGTGAAACGAGCTTTATTTGAGGACACTATGGACAACAGTTCCTTTTTCACCATACTTTCATCAAATGGTATGTTATTCTGTCTAAACGACTGAATAATATCCGCTTTTCTCCATGAATTAGTTGGTATTCTGTCAACTTTTCTGGAATGATAACTCGCATTGTCCATCACTATCACAGAATTAGGTGGAATGAGATCTAACATTTGTTCAAAATATTCTTCGAACACATCGCCATTCATGTCTTCATGGTAATCGCCAGAATGATTTGACTCAAACATTAACAAACCGCCCTCAACAAAACCATCAACACTTCCAAGGTGTGTAATAATCAGTTGCTTTCCTTTCCCAGATGGTGGTTTTAGTCCGGTGGACCAGCCTTCTAAGAATGCTTGACGAAAACTTGAAATATTTTTGTCTTGCCAAATCTTCCCAACCGTATATCCTTCATTAAGCCATGTTTCGTCCAGATAATAAATCTTTCTATTCTCACTTCGAAACTGCTTTATCTGTCTTAAGTAATGTCTCCTCCAGCAAATAATTTCATCTTTTTCGATTAGGAGCGATTTTCTGCTTTGTTTTTCCCAGCTGAAATTCATTTGTTTTAAAGTTGTCCACAATTTCTTCCTGCTTATCGTTGGAGACATATTTTGGTCTTGCTTCAAGGCTCCTAAAATTTTGTCGATGGTTGGTATTTCCTTATTAAAATAAAAGGAATGTACTGTTCTTCTAATTATAAGTTTGTAGTCTTCATCGATAGGCACCGTCTTTCTTCCTGAAGATGGTATAGGTGGTTTTACAGCTCCACTTTTTCGTTCACACCTTAATTTATATATGGACGTTTTTGAAACACCCGTCATTTGCGAACACATTTCCACCACAGTATCAACGCTATACAGAGGATTTTGATGTTTGAGGGCGTCATATACATTAAGAATAATATTCTTTTCGTTAACAGAAAATGGACATTTGCTCGCTCGTTTCACTGGAGAGAAAACTGAATTAGCCATTTTAATTGAAACTATGAAATGAAACAAACACACTGTGTCTTCTTCGGAAGAACAAATATAACTGAAAAATTACAATTACTTAAACTTTAGGGTATGCATACAAAAAATCGTCAAATTTGAATGTTTACAATAGTAATAAAAAAACAGGTAAACGTTTAAAATATGTACGTATATGTACGTAATTATGTACGCCTATGTATCAGCCATCAGAAAATGATTTATTACTTCGCATCATTTCGAAATAGAGTATAGTTGTAAAAAATATTCAGGTAAGCTTAAATTATATAATGTTGTATTTCTAGGATGCAGAATATGTTTATAATTTAAAATGATTATGAGTTAAATGTAGGTAGGTGTATATTATTATAATATACATTTTGGGATGTTTGGCTATTTTATTTTCCTGATATAAGCCTTTTTACAGTTTTTTTTGAATATGAGTTACGAAAAACAACAGGATTACCTTAAAAAGCTTTATATGGAATTTCTTTCCGGTTCTGAGCCAGATATTGAACCAGACGACGACGATGCTAGTTTGGAAGGAGATTTCGAAGAAAGACATGACCATAACACCGACATAGGGGAAGATATTGAAGAAGAAAGAGACGAAATTCAAGAAGTTGTCGACGTTCCGCGCAGAGTGCCACATTTCATTGGTAAAGATGGGAAAACTAAATGGAGGAATGTCGCTTTCTAAATAAACTTATCACAAGATCAATTAGGATTAGAATAAAAGCAATTTTCCATATTGAAGACCAAAAAATTGATCCAGCTCCTAATCCACAGCCTGGTCGTCGAAGACGTTGCTATTACTGTAATAGGCAAAAAAATAGACCAACCAAATATGCCTGTCAAAAATGCCAAAAATTTGTATGCCTAGAACACGCAAAATGCCTTTGCCCCAATTGCCTACAGGATCGTATTTCCGACGAAAGCAGCGAAGATTGATTTTTTATATTCACTTGTGTATATATACAGTAGGCAACTTACACGTTTTTTTCTTTTAAGATTTTATTTAGTGTCCTAGAAATAGTAATACTATTTTGTTATAAATTGTTTTTTTTTTGTGTTTTGTAGTATCCAAAATGTGGATTATATATTTTTTTACTTTTATTTTTAAAATGTGAATTTAAATTCAAAATATAATAAAATTTAATTGCAATTATTTCTTTTGTTTATTTTTATTGGGTATTTAAAATATTTATAAGTTTCCAAGCGATTTTTTCGAAAACTATTAGTTTTTTTGTAATTTCCAGAAATTGTATCACGTTATCTCTGAAAGGTTAATCATATATACAGGCAGGTGGGCAGACGCCAACAAGAGTATGGTGGGGAAGATGCTGGCCAGCCAGCATGAAACCAACATTTGATAACCATCATGAAATAAAACAGGACGATAGAGTTAGTCGGCGATAAACTGAGCAACTTCCTTCATTTAAATAAAAAATAATTCAAATTAAATTTTAAAAAATGTTGGTAATTAAGAGCAGATTTTCAAAAAGTGTAAATTACTATAGATTAAATTCTAGGAAACCACGATGAAAAACTGATGCTCTTTTTATAATATGAATTTTAAGGTATTTTTTCACGTATTGTTTTGGCTGTATCTAATTTAATAGCTTTGCACCATCTTAAAAATAAAGGATTTGTAGAAAATACAGTGACGTTATTTGTAATAAGAAATTTAAAGAAAAGCTAACAGTTTCAAAAGTACTTGTTGGACAATCGGGTTTCCATCCAAAAGTTAATATGGGTTATTCAAAACTCTCAGGGTTAAGGTTTTGCTAATTTTTTGGTAATATGTAGACACAACACATGAGGCTACATTATTTTGAGATGTGGCAGATTGCTTTAACATCGAAAATAATACCATGATCCGTATTGCTGAAAAATTATCAATATAATGGCAAATTTATTATCCCGGGCAACATTTTAAATAAAAGTATTTCGGTTTGATATACATTTCATTGCGCAATAAGTTCTGAGCAATTGAAGAATTGTTCCAATTATACTAACCAAGGCAAAGCTTACATCTTTTACTTTCAACAATAGAGGTACTCTTGAGTTTTATTGTTTACCACTCCATCCTGAAAAGAACAAATTGCTTTGTTCTCTTTACCTGATTGAAAGCACCCGCTGAGCTCAAAGAGCTGTAGGGATACGAAAAAGGTAGATACCCAACGAACAACTTTGAAGTCCAGTGGCGGCCTTCAAATAACTGAAATAATGATTTGTTAAAACCTTATAAAATAATCGGTAGACTTGTTTCATGTATTCAACGTCAGTTGAACTGATTTAAAGAAACTTTCAAGCACGATATGTATAATTCGATTAGTCTAGATGTATCCAATTTAATTCTTGTAATTTAGTTTAAATAACATTGATTAATATATGCATTAACTTTTAATAGAAAAGTACAAAAATGTTACTTTCTAAAGCGTATACTTTATATTTTATAGTAAATGTATTTTTTAAGTGATTAAGCCGGCACTAAGTGCGTTTTTCGATTATTGATTGCGAATCATACGGTAAAAATATTTTAGCGGATTTTTTTAAGGAAAAAATTATATCAGTTTCGGAAAGAATTTAGAGGATTTTTCAGTATCTCTCTTAATATCCACACATAGATGACCTAAACATGGCGCTTCAACTTTGCAGCTATTCTTCGTCTGAACAATTAATTAAGTATACACAAAGTTTTCTCAGGTGGGTTATTGGACATTATAATGGAAAAATAAATAAATAGTATGCATTTTTTAAGTTTCAAATGGTTTGGTATGGTATGGTATGGTAGGTAAAGGGGTTGCTCAGTAAGATTTGCCCTTCAACACGTCGGCGTCGTGCACAAGTGATCTTTTGTGTATACCCTTCTATTTTACACGAAAATTTCTATATCCTTCGAGAACCACAGAATATTTCGAGATTTGAGCTTTAGTAGATCTCCCGGTACCACAAGGGCATTTTCCAGATGCCTCAACCTATGGCAAGTCAGTGCCTGACATTTGCAGAGTAAGTGCTCTGACGTTTCAGCCATAGTTGAGGTAATACCTCCAGGGGCCATGTCCATTGAGAAGGTCTACGACCAGTTTTATCTAATTTTTTGTAGCTTGAGAAGCATTTTTGGCGTTTTTTGTGTAGTTAGGTGAGTGAGAGATGAGTCTCTTGACCTGTCTCTGCCCAGGTGCATTGGCCAAATGTGTCTCTTTCCTTTTTTTCCCAATTTCTAAGTTCATTCATAACGTGTCCTCTAGTGATGCCACAGAATGGTTCAGGCCCGCAAAAGGCAGTCTGTGCACCATTCCGTGCTAGCTGGTCAGCGGTTTGGTTGCCTTCCACATTCTCGTGCCCTGGTGCCCACATTAGGGTGAGTCTGTTTCTGTTTGCCAGTTGATCTGCAGCCATCCGACAATCCCACACTAGCCGGGAGAGTTGATTGTGCTAGATGCTAGTGCTTTTAAGGCTGCTTGACTATCTGATAGGATATAGATCTTCTTCTGCACTTCTTAGGCCTTTTTGGTACATTCAGAGATGGCTGTATTGATAGCATTTAGTTCTGTTTGAGAGTTTGTGGGAGTGTTTCCTAAAGGTGCAGAGATTCAACACCTAGGTCCGTAAATCCCGGATCCCATTCCTTTTTCATCTTTGATCCACCCGTGTACTAGGCAAGTGATCCCCTCTCTAGTTATTTTAGACTTCCCCCTGTAGTATTGCGGTCTTCAATTACCACTTTAAAAGAGCGATCAAAAAGGAGGCCTGGACCAGTGCGTATAGGCTCACTCAGACACAAAAACTGAAGTCAGGAGACCTGACTGGTCAGCTTAAAAGGACATCCAGATAGAGGCGATGACCAAACCAACCGATACAATGGAAACAAAACTCCATTTTGGTGTTTACACCAATTTACATGTTTGAGTGAGAAGGCCTTTAATTTGGCCTCTATTTATCCATGGCTCTTGTATTAGTCCAATGTATGTTTTGTTTCAGGTGAAGCAACGGCTAAGCACGCTAGAAGCTGTCTTTGAGTTTTGCAGGTTTACCTACAGACATCTGAGATGTCGGTGGGTGGTATTGTTATTAGTGGTAGCCATTTCTACGCAGTCCTAGGACTCTTTGTCCTTTGGACTTTTCGCCTTGGTCTCACTTTCAGAATCTGACGGCTTTCCTGGCACCTGGGGTTGTTGCTGTCCGCTAGACTCTCCGACCTGAGAGGTCGTACTGCTCTTTGAGCCGCCAGCATCTTTTGAGATTTTTGTCTTGGCCTTAGTTGAGCCGTGCCAAATCTAAAGCTGAGTTTATAGCCTCTCTTTTTGAGTTCTGTAGCGGCTCATTGGTCTACAGAAAGTGTCATCTCTACCGTAGGTCCAGGATTTCTCCTCAGAACCCTCCAGCACGAGACATCAAGGCCATTTTGAACTTCTACTAATGTCTAGATTGTTTCGTTGTTATACTCTTTACAGTTTGGAAAAAGATCTCAGTGTGAGGCATATCTGCCTCTTTCACAACCTTTGCTGTTGTATGCTATGTTGCTGGCCACCCTTTTCAGCCATTCAACGGTATTTCTGTCTGAGTACACTAATTGTAGCCATCCACTACAGGCCGTAGTGTGAACTATGGAAGCTGGGTCTTAACCCTTCGCTTCTGCCCAGTTTGACGACTTCGTCCATGATGGATTCCTATATGGCTCCAAGCTGTTCCACTTACAGGATCTCCTCTGGAAAATTTGAGTGCATGATGCCAACTCTAATTTCTCCAGCCGCCTGGCTGTATATGGGTCTAGAGGGTTGGGGTTTTGTAGTCGTAGTATTCGACTTTGTAAGCCCCTTAGGTTTTTTGAGAACATACCCTCAGGAGTATTCTCATCTGAGCGGACTCTTTTTCATCCTTTCCCAGAAGGTTTTCTTTTTGGACTTTGGGCTCGATGGGTTTTAGAGCTTTTATTCGAACTTCTTCTTTCGATAGCCTTGTCTTTAGAAGGTACTTGAACCTTTATCTAACAGCACCTGAGAGTTCGACAGGCTTTTGTTTGCCTTTCAGCTTCAGGCTTTTAGAGGCTGCCTAAGTTCCTCATCGCTGTTCTTCAGAAGTTCCAGTTCAGCGTTCTCCTTGATTGTTGTGTTTGCAGATGAGTCAGAATCATCAGCAATATCTATAGACATGGGCTCAGTTACAGTCTCTTGCTGCAGTTGTTGTTGATGTTCTGGAGTTCCAGAGTTCTCGAGGTCCTTATTGTTCTCTTGGTTTTGTGCCTTTGAGGCGACACTGTCCTTTCTTTTTTTTTCTTTTTTATGAGTCATTATCGTTCCCATGATTAATGGAGGAAAATGATACTCTTCGGGCAGTGCTCCTTACCACAAGAGGGCTACATTGAAACTGGGTGATGCCTGGTGCCCAGAGTTCTCATAGTAGTAACTAAGATCTCCTTAGCCATGCAAGTCTTCGGCCTACAATGTTCCACCTTGACTTTGGGTTGAGTCTGGATGTATTGTGTGTGTGATTAGTGTAATATTCACCGGTTCTCACCAAATGTGGCCGTGGTAGTTTGTTCCGGTGATTGAGTGTCGTGTAGGCACATCGTGCATTGGTATTTTCTTAGTCTGGCTTCTACACACAGGGACCTTTCCAGCATGGGAGACCTTACTGGTATCTTAACTACCGCTGGCATAGCGTGTCCTTAAAGCTCGCAAGCCACATCGGCACATCAAGCCGTAATACCGTCAGATGGTTTAGATATATTCATATATTTTGGCAATACACAGCTATACAAAAAATTAACCGATACACTGAAAGTAGGACAATCCAAACTAAACTCTTTAATAAAAGAGTGTTGTGTGCCTATTATGAATTTTTTTATTAAAAAATCTATTTTTAATTCGTTCGCTTTCTATAATTCCACTTTTAGTGGAAAATATCCATACATAACATTCCCTGCATAGTCCCATAAATTAATTCTGATATCACATTTCGCATAATACGACGCAAAATTTTACATCCGTAATAAACATTATGTAAAATCATTATTACAATTTCTATATTGAGGAAACTATTAATTATATTAATAGTTTATGAAACCAGAAAATATGTATAAGTAGGTTTTAATTCCTACGTCTATGTTGCAGCATTCTGTCCTAACTCATGTAAATCTGGCAACGGGCTATAAAGAGATAAAAGGTGGTCGGACTTTTACTGGTCGCTTGTTAATTACTTATTTAATATGTTGCCTAATGGTAACCTGACTAACTTGATAAAGAACGATTCATATGGTCATAGTTTAAAGAAATATTCGGTGATATGGTTTTGAAATGATCAAAATTCTCAGACAGTTACTGTTAGTTATGCTTAATATAGGTAGTTTTCTCTTATTTTCCTACAAATCATTTCAATAACTAACTTTTTCAATATTAAAAGATAAGTAAAAATTATCTTGGATAATTGTTTAGTACAACCTAACTGTACAGCAAAACTGCATCCAAATTTACAGTTTTTTCTCTTGAAAAGAGGTTGTTTTCCATGAAAATGTAAAATAAAATAAAATATGTTGTTGTTTTATAGCGAAGGTGATTTTCTATATAGCCATAAATAAATATTTATTATTAATTATGAGCTTCTCAGACCTTAAATAGAACTTCTGGCTTAAATCTCTCCTACCAAAATATTTGATAAAAAAATAGGGCAGGTACAATTTGATTTTTGACGGTAATTAAATAAGTAAATAATTATCCCAACTAAATATTTAGCCACTCATGTTTGTAATTTTTTTATAGTTATGGAGAGGATATCGAAAACTCTCATGCGATGGCAAATTTTTGTAATGAATATTTTAATAAGATCGGAGTTGAAATGACCTCAAAGATTCTAACCCAAAAAGTGGACTATCGAAATAAGATTCAAATAAAAACTCAATATTCTTAAACCCTATTGGTAAAGATGAATTAATTGATTTGATATCTACACTAAAAAATAATAGCTCGCCGGGACACGATGGCATACATTCAAAGACAAGAAAATTAACACACAGGGAAATAATAAATCCGCTATTACACATTTTTAATAAAAGCTTACAAAATGGGATTGTGCCAATTGAATTTAAGTTATCTGTTATACACCTATACACAAAGCTGGACCAAAAACACAAATCAATAACTATAGAGCCATAAATCTCATAAGTAATTTTGCAAAGTTGTTTGAAAAATGCCTAAAAATAGATTAGTCGTTTTCTTTAGAGATAATAAAATAATCTCACCCAATCAGTATGGTTTTATTGAGGGGTATAGCACGTGGGATGCTAACTGAAGTTGTACAAAATTTAAATAATAATAAAAAATGTATATCAATATTTTTAGACTTTGCACAAGCATTTCAACACTGTGCGTCACGACATACTTCTTGGGGTTTAACATGATTGTGGCATACAGGAAAAGGCAGCTGAAATATTTGAGAGTTACTTGGGGGGCAGGTATCAAATGGTGAGGTTAAATAGAGTATTGAGTGAAAGGCAAAAAAAATAAAGATTGGGGTACCACAGGGGACAGTACTGGGCCCCCTACTATATATTATACATATAAACTCGCTTTTAAAATTAAATTTCAATGGTCTTGCAATCTCCTATGCTGATGATACCGTAATGGTGATCCTAGCTATACTGATGAGTCGTGATATGGAAAAACGTGTCTATTGATGGGTCAGTAGATGGCAAAGAGCAACAAATGCCACAAGCACAGATACTCTGATGTTTTGTGCCAATTTGTATTAGTATTATTAGATATTACCTACCTGTTCTTTTTCGGGCAAGTCATCCATTTCATATATAATTTCAACATCATTGGCATCAAGTTCAGAATATGAAAGTGTTGATTTCTAAAAAGTCAGTATTCAGTTAATTTCAAATTTATATCACCTATCTATCTAGTACGGATGACAATTTAAGTACCTACTTAAATTGTCATTTTAAAAGAATACTGGACTTAAAGAACATATGCAATGTTATAGGAAATGTATTCATATTTTGTGAGGTATTGTGCCTTGTGGCATCTTTTAAAACGACATATTTGTTTCAAATTAGTTACAACGAAAGAAACAATAGTTATCATGTCTATTTCAAAAACTTACATGCTTAGGAACATCTTCAAGTGAATCTACCAAAAGCTCTACATCACCGCCCCGTCTCTTGGCTTTAGGCCGCCCGAGGCGAGCAGGATTTGGCCGCCCCTTACAACAGACCAATTTAGGAGTCAATAATCCGACGAATAGGCGCCCGCGCGGTTTTTTAACCCCTGCAGGGTCTATATTTTCATGGTAGATGTACCACGTGGGGGCTACCTGGAATTAAATCCGGGATGCCGGGGCTCAATTTTAAGGGGAGTTTTGGGGGGCTATATGGAAATGTTTTTTCGCGATTTCTGGCTAAACGGGAGCGCGGAGCGAAACTTTGCCGCTATAAAATTCAGCAGCGGAGTCGGGGTTGGCCGGTTAGTGGGTACCCCCACGCCCCCAGTTTCCCGAATTTTTATCGAGAAGTGGGGGAAATCGCGAAACACCTTTTTTAACGGGTAAGTTCTGGTAGAAAAAGGAAGATTTTCGGCAAACGGAAAAAACCGTATTTTTATATCGACCTAACCTTCATTTTGTCCCATAGGAACCGGAACCTACCTGGAACCTATCGGTAGAACCTATCGGATTTTTTTTGATCGTTTTGAAATTCGGCGTGTAGGTAGAGGACCTCAAGGTCGACAAAAGGGTTCTTTACGAAAACAAACACAATATTTCTAGTTTTCGAGAAATCGGCTGTTTAAAGTCGAGAACGCTCGTAGCTCGAAAACTACGAGTGATACAAAAAACATTCATACCACCAAAATGTGTATTTCGACGGCCTTTAGCCTTTAGAACTTAAAAAATATATACCTATATTGCCGTATTTTTTTTCGAAAAAAGGGGATTTTTTTCAAAAATAATTTTTTTACCACCCTGTATATGCTTTTGAAAATTGTATTTTTATGTTAATAACATATAAATGGACACCTTTAATTGTTTCCGTACTAAAAACGGATATTTTTTTTCAAAAATTTTCACGGAAAAATTTTAAAAAATCGAGATTTTCATTAAATCTGCTATAATTCGAAAACGGTCAGAGTTAGAGGTAAACTTTAAATGTGAAAAAGATGGGCCTCGTCGGGTACATAATGTGCCGTAGCCAGTTTGATTGTACGACGTTTCGTTTTTTTCCAAATCGACCAAACGTGATTTTTATATTTTCTTCATTTGTGTAGTAACGGAAAGAGATATCTCAAATCGGTTTGCGAAAAGGTCCTATAAAGTGTTTCGATAGGAGTTCAAATAAGGTAGATATTCGATAAAATGTAATTTTTGTCTCAAAATCTAGTATTTTTCTTTAGATTTAGGCAGGAAATAGGGAATTTCGTAAAGGGATGATATTTTTTATTTTGAATATCTTATGGGGAGGTTTTTGGGTGCGTTGAGTTCGATTTTCGCATTAAAAAGGTCGTATGTGTTTTCTGTACCGAAATATTTCGAAACAACAAGTCGAATTTTTTTTAAAATGTATTATTGTTTTACCACCCTGTATATGATTTTGGAAATTTTATTTGAACGTTGGTAATATGTAAGTGGATCCTTCTAATCGTTTCGGTAATAAAAACAGGGAAAAAATTTTGGAAAATATTTTTCTAAAAAAAATAATTTTGAACTGGGTACTTTAGAGAGGGGTACTTGGGGACGCGGAGTTCGAATTTTTGGTCTAAAAAATCACACGAGTTTGCTGTATCGAAATATTTCGAAAATAGGGGATTTTATGGGAAAAATTGTGGTTTTAACACCCTGTATGTGATTTAAAAATATTTATTTGTACGTGGGTGACATGTAATGGATCCCTCTAACCGCTTCTGTAATGAAGGCAAAAATAATTTTGAAAAAACTAATCTTTGATATGGGTACTTTACAGGGGGATATGCACGAGTTTGGGCTGTATGTGATTTAAAAATATTTATTTGTATGTGGGTGACATGTAATTGATCCCTCTAACCGTTTCTGTAATGAAAGCAAAATATATTTTTGAAAAAAATTATCTTTGATGGGGGTACTTTACAGGGGGATATGGGGGCGCGGAGTTCGAATTTTTGGTCTAAAAAATTGCACGAGTTTGCTGTACCGAAATATTTCGAAAATGGGGGATTTTTTGGGAAAAATTGTGGTTTTAATTTAACACCCTGTATGTAATTTTAAAAAAAATATATTTGTACGTGGGTGACATGTACGTGGATTCCTCTAAACGTTTCTGCAAAGAAAGCGAAAAAAAAATTTCAAAAATATATTTGGAAAAAAAAATTGATATGGGTACCCTATAGAGTGGGGTATTTGGGGGCGCAAAGTTTGCATTTTTGGTTTAAAAAATCGCATGAGTACGTATACGTAACATGTGCTCGCTCCACGCTCAATATGTGCTACATGCTGTTCAGTAATCGTTCAATCAATCGGGTTTCGGCCACTTCCGTAAAAATTACCATCGCTTAGGGCGATGTCGCCCGTGCCTAAAGATATGCTAAGTCGCGATTTTTCATTAGCAGTTGCGACTGTTAATGCGATTTTTCATTCACTGCAAATTTAAACTGCTAATGCTAATTGCGAATAGACCGTTATGTTATATAGTGGGGTTTAATTTTTTATGGCGTTGGTTATTACTGCATACAAAGTGCGATGAGCTTCTTATAGTACGAATATTTATTGCGAGAGTGTTTACCGTGTTACATACAATCATATTAAAACTTTATAGAAAAAATAAAAACGGCCGCCCCTATAAATCGGCCGCCCGAGGCGGCTGCCTCGCCGCCTCACCCCTGGAGACGGGCCTGCCGCCAAAGTTATTTGCTAACCCATAAACTGTTTTCGGATCCATGATTGATAGAATGATATCATGACATGCTTCCTTTTTAATTTTAGGTGCTGGGCCTCCCTCTGTTGCGACAATGTCTTTCTTTTCTTCAGCAGCAATTTTTCTCACCTCTGGTTTCCGGTTTTCATAAAATCTTTTTAATACGTCTGGTGTTCAACATGATGTTCTTAGAGCTAACGAGTTGACTTCGTTAGTAATCTTTTCCCATATTTTATTTTTTCTTCATTTTGCAACATGATCTATTCTTGTTTTCTAGCACGTTTTTATAACGTGCACAAATGTTGGCTATTAATAGCTTTTCCTCAGCAGTAAAACTTGTGCATCGATATCTTTTTTTGTCCTTCACTCACGTTAGTGACTTGTTGAGCACTGTTTTTCTTTAGCCAAAATTATATAAAAATTAAGAACTCAAAACAAAAAAATGCATAAACCACAGACAAACTTAACCAACAAAATTTCGGTGTGAAGTTAGCGATGACATAAAAATGTCACAAAAATGCGCTGTTGCCAAGAATACTTCTTGATTAAGTAAACTTTGTTTAACTTTTGTTGGTGCAAATCACATAAAAATAAACATTGATTAAAAACAAATCAATGATTAGTTAATCATTGTTTATTGGACATCCGGTACAATCGGGCATAAGCGTTTAATCGATTATTCAATTTCTTGCCCACCCGTACCGACGACTTTAAAACAGATGTAGTTTTTAAAATTCCAATTTAATAATGCGTTGCGTTAAGGGTAATTAAAGAGACATAAAACCATTTTGAAAATACTTACAGTACAACATACGAAGCAAAAAACAGAGAAACATAAATGCTCAAACAAGACAGCAGCAGGGAAAACTGCGCACGTTACAAATTTAGCCAATAAGGGATCCTCATTTCGACGCGCCATATTCTGATAATCTGGCTTCAGTTGTTGCACAATTAGGTATAACACCAACACATAACCTCAACGTTGTGTTAGCACGTTAGCAGTATAGTACAGTTTTTATCTTTTTATTATGCAAATACATAATAAAAATATACTATATGATAAGAAGGATCACTCTCCGCGGCGGCGGCGGCATCGGTATGTCAACGGTGTGTCTCCTTCCCCGCGCGAAAACTAGCAGAATATCGGCAGGCCATGATACAAACAAAACAATCATGTTGGCAGGCGACCTTTGACGCGGCGGCCATAGACCAGCTCATCCTTTTGTCAAAATATTTGTATTCGGAAATATGGTGAAATCATTAACACAAAATCAAAATCTCTTAGTTATTACAAACCTTGAATATTGTTATCAATAATAACTAATTAAAAACGTTAATAGATTTTTGAAACAGCCAGTTGAATACAAACTTTATCAAAATATTTATTTGGTGATAATAATAAAAACCATAACGTAAGTTTGACAGGGCGCTGCAAACAATTCAAAAGATATCAATTGTGTTTTTCCAAAGCCAACTAGAGTGCTATAAATAATTTCGTCATAAACTTGATCAAATATACCGCAAACGCAAATATCGTTAATGGCCAGTTTTTATTTAAATTCAACCTGTGTGCGGCGGAGTTCGCCGATCGTTACCAGGCAACGAAGAAAATAAACGACGATTCCTTTGTAGCGCTCGCTGAACACGCATATCCTGTTGAGTGGGCCTTCTTACCGTTAGTTATTGTTCGGTGCTATAGTACCAGGACAAATTTCAGCAAAAAAAATAATAATTACTGTAAGTAACAATAACTTGAATAACTAGTATTTAACATATCTTGGTCCCAAAATCTATAATATGCTGCCCCCTAAGATGCAAATGTCTACTAATAACAACAGATTTAAAAGAATCTGAAAGTAAAGCATATGTTTAAAAACACTATAAGTTATTTGAGATTCTTTTTTAAATTAGTAGAATAAGTAGGTGAATTAGGTAGGTCAAATTCAATGGTTAATTTGGTATAGTAATAATATGAAGTGTATTGTTATTTAGCGAAAAAAATAAAATAAAATTAGCAATTTCGAAGTTATTGACATTTATTTCTGAAAATGTTCGAAAATCCTCCTTTAAGAGATAGAGGAGCAACAAGTGACTCAGAAAAAGGAATCGAATTTATCTTGGCCCTACAGTGGCAGGGCATTTTACTATCTTTAAATTAAGAAAATTTTGCAAAAATCGGGTTTTAAAATTTAAGATGGCTATTACGCCACCTGGCGGCCATTTTGGAAACTTAAAATTAATCTTCAAATTTTTCTCTTAGCCGCTTTACTCATATTTTTTTTTAACTTACGGTTTTTACGACAATTTCTTTTCGAGATATAACCGAATGCCCTTCTTAGTTGGCCACCCGGTACACTACTACAATTAAAAAAAAAACATTTATAGCACAGACATTATGTTACTTTTTAATTTTGAGAAACTAATTCGGAATAGCAAATGAAACGCAAGATTTCCAACTCTATATTCTAGAGTTAAAAGACTGGGTCACTGAGATCAGCAATCAGAAATACACTCAAATCGGAATTATTAACAAAAAACACTATAATTATTGTATGTATGAACAAATCTGCACAAAACACGATACAACATACGAATTATATTATAATAATACAGCACATAAAACAACTTTCTATATTCCTACAAGTTTTTATCATCCATTGGTTTTATAATTATTACTTGCAATTCACGGTGAAAAGTTTGACTAATATCCTTCAACGTTTTTTACCGTGTATGATATATTTTTTATTAACAAATTTGTTTCAATTGTATGTTTACGCAGGCGCGGCGGGCGTCTTCCGACAGCAGTCTGTTTTGAACTTTTCTGTTCGGTTCCACGACGCGACTCGACATTGGCCGAATGGCAAAATTATCCATGTCTTCGCGGTACACTGAATTGCTTCCAACTCCAACGGTCTGGTAGCTAAGCAATTAGATAGTGTGTTTGTGATGCGATAATTGCTGGTTCGATCCCCGTCAGTGCCCAGCTATGTTTTTAATTCTTTTTAAGGTTATGTGTGTAAAATGTTTTTTTTCTTGATTTTGGGTTAGATTGGGATAGTTTTGACTGGTTGCGCCCCGGAGCGAGCGAACGGAGGGCCATGCGAAATAAGCTAAATATTGCCGACATTCGGCAAAGGTCGCCGAAGGCCACCAGAGAAGTTCAAAACAGACCGCTATCCAAAGACGCTAGTGTAATTTCATTAGCGGATAAATACAGCTTGCAAGAAGCGTTCCACCGCCTGTCGAGTTCCTGGCAAACAGATGTCCACGGTCCAACGATTTGCTATAAAGAGGCCTCATGGTGTTGTGGCAAGACACTGCGCTTGTGAACCAGGGACCGCGGGTTCGATTTCCGTCGGTAGCAAGGCATTTTACTTTAAGATTAATTTGTCACTTTTTTTAAGTTTCGGTTAGAATAGGGTTAGTTATGTATGGTTAGGCCCGAGAGCGAGGGAAGCGAGCAGAGAGCAATGCATAAAGTAAAAAAAAATAGGACCCGTCCGTATTTATGCGCTAGTCATAATTTCGGCACTAAATCTTCCACCTACCTGCGTAATACAATCAATAATAGTATATTATACAATGAGCATTTAATAATGGCTATTAAGACAGTAACCATTAAATGTGAGTTGTATACGCTATTTTTTTCTACGAATAGTCATAGTAATGAAAAATAATCTTTATCTTTTTAAGTTTAATAAGTAAATTGGCTATGAACTGTCAAAATTAACAAATTTTAAATCTGTCATGATCATGGGTGCCTTTGATATTGGCCTGATATCACTGTGATATTGAATTTTCATTGGTAATAACTCAGTTTAGTAATGACGCGTCAGTATCGCATTGAGCTTCACAATGGTACCTACTGGTTGGTAATAAATCAATTAAAGTATAGTAGTAAAAAAATAATGGAATAGGTATTTTCGACGTTAACAGCCACAGGTCAAGTTCGGTGTACTTCCGGTATTGTCTACATCAGGTAAATTCGATGAAGGTTGATTTTGGGCATGACCTTTGTTTGTTTTGCTGGATGGTATATTTTAGTATTCAATGTTAGTCTCATTAAAATTATATTTTTACGCAAATTTATTTACCGATTATAAAATTCATAGTTTGGAAAATTTATATAAGACAGACATGAACTCTTATTCTTAGGGTCAAATTAGCACATTAAATTAAACGTTATACCTGTTTGGTGTCGAAATTTCAAGCCCCAAATTACGCGGTTAAACATAGTTGCCTTTCTTGTCAATTCCTAAATATTCCATGGTAGTTTCTAGTATCGGTGGCAAAAATTCTGGAATGAAATGCTTATTTGAGGCCGAAAAAAGGAAAAAGCTAAGTACAAATCTTGGTAAAATTAATCGGCGCATAAAAATAGAAAAAAGGCTAATTTGCATAACTCGAGATTTGAACAATATAAAATCAGTCAAAAATTACAAACAAATCTAATGAAGAGAATCACCTACTAAAATGTAGGTATGTCAAAATGTAGAAAAGTTACTAAAAAAGTAGAAAAATGCTAAATCTGGTACGGATAACGCTGCGAGTGCCCTATTAATATGCGGCCATTATTTATTAAGCTTATCTAGCTGACATTGCCATATTATCAGTTGTTTTATGCTGAGATAGAAATAAAGAAATCGTATACAGCATTATATTTAAAGTTTATTATATTTCACGGCACGTCTGTTATTACTGTTATGGTGGTATGGTAGTATTTTGGTATTTTGTTACAACAAGTGGACGATATTTTATGGGATAGGCACATATCCATTACACCTGTTTTCAAATAGACATATATAATATATATA